>CM040920.1:3637500-3907500 GCA_023029165.1 Gobiocypris rarus | reverse complement strand
ATTAAAGTTCATGTGCATGTAAAGGCAGGCGTCCCAACACTTTTGGCAATCTAGTGTACATTAGTTGAAATTTGATCCTATTCACATGTGGTATCTTGCTTTAAACCATCTCAGATGATGTGGTTACTAGTGGGATCTTTCTGTAAACCATATTTAATTTCATGCAAATAAAAAAAAAAAAAAACGATTTGAATTTGATTTAAAATTTGATATATTGTGTCGCACTTTCTTGTAAAGTTTTGCACTTCCTAATAAAGTTTTATCAAACACCTGTCTTTCCCAGGTTGTTCTGGGGTTTGTCTGCGAGGTGGACTTCAAGCTGGTGGCCAAGGCCATGCGAGACCGCGTGACGGCCATCAAACGCCAGCGGGAAAAACACCGTCGGCTAGCAGAGGAGCAGCAGAAGAAGAAGAAGGAGGAAATTATTGAGGAAGAGCCTGAGCTGCTATCACCCAAATCCACCAATCAAATGTATGAAAACCCCGCCCATTCTCCTGTTCAGGCCCCGCCCACTCCTGTAATCCCTGAACCTGTTAGCGGCTCATCAGATTCTGGGAGCTTCCCACCAGAGCCAGAGGAACCAGAGGCCGATCAACACTTCCACATCCGTCATACAAGCAGCTCCTCAGCAACCTGTAAGCACTAGATCTTTGTTTGTGTGATTACAGTAACGCTATTGTTAATGCTCAGAGTAGTTACATCAGTCAGATGGATATATTTTTGGTTCATTATTGGCCATTGAAAACTCCAGATTGGTAAACCACTATTTTAGATGTCTTTTCACTCCCCTGTACAGGTTCAAGACGTCCAAAAAGCCTCACATAAACCACATTGTGCAGTGCCCTAAATTCTCCTCAATGTTTCTTTCACGGCGTGTTAAGAGCAGCCGCTCTCCTAGACCCGAGAACAGCATGGCACGGTCAACTGACTCCACAAATAAACTCTTTTTAATAGCCAGTGTGTGTATGCTTATCGGGGAGAGTGAGGGGGTCGCTTACAGTTAGTAACTTATGCAGTTTGACACACTTTTGGAGTGGAAACTATAGAGGAAGGGCAGTGTAACACAAAGCAGTAGATTTACTGCATTATTAACTGTAATGTTCCTACATCATGTGTTCGTCTTCTCGAGCCAAGGTTATTATAGTTAACTAAAACGAAAAACCATCGTTACTTGAAATTACACATTAACACATTTCTTATACATTTTATTTCAGCTTGAAACACACTGCAGTGTTATTTTAGTATTGAGCTTTTATTACATTTTCTGTTTTCATTTTAGTTTGTTATGTTGTTTCTAGGTTTAAATTTAAATAAAATTGAAATAAAATGGTAACACTTTAGTTTAGGGTCCAATTCTCTCTATTAAAGGCGTCATCAGATGCAAAACTGCATATGGTGTTTGCATATAAATGTGTCTTTGCAGTGTGTGTACACTACCACCCTACAATGATACAAATCCATTCACTCCATTTTTAATCCTCAAAATGCCTAAACACTCTCAGTAATCAAGCCGTTTTAAATTTCTGAGCAACATGATGTCATATTGCTCATGCTCCGCCCACGACCGCTGATGGACTGTCCCATATTAGCATATTTCCAGCCTCAGCCAGTTGTTCACTTCTCTTCACGTGTCTTGTGTCCATACGCAGTAGCTCATTATCATTTAAAGAGACATGCACCGAAAGGGGTCGCTGTGAACAGAGCTGTTGTTTTGAGGAGGTAAAAAGGATGTTGTTTTACACAAACATTGAGGAATTTTAACCAAAGTATGTTACAGACTTTACATGAAGACTGAAAAGAATATTGTGGAAAATGGGCATCCGATGACCCCTTTAACTAGCTTATTAGCATGAATATTGGCTGTTTATTAGTACTTATAAAGCACTTATAAATGCCTTATTCTGCACAATCGTATTCTACATCCCTTAATACTACAACTACCTTACTAACTATTAATAAGCAGTAATTAGGATTTTGTTGAGGCAAACATAGTTAATAGTTAGTTAATAGTGAGAATTAAACTAAAGTGTGACCTAACTAACAAAAATGTGCATTTCTCATTTTCATTTAGTTTTACTTCATTTACTAAAATAACTAAAACTTGTGGAGCAGCGGACATGACATGCGGGAAAAAATATGTATATCGTAGCCACGAATTAACAAATAATTCCCCCGACTTACTAAAACGTCAGCACGTTTTACTAATTCGTTCCGTTCAAAAAGAGGGAATGGATTAGTACAGTGTGGCCATGATGTACTTAGGAGGGAATGAGTTATTATATCATGCCCACGATTTGCTTAAACCGATGGAATGAATGAGTAAATCATGGCCATTATTTACTAAAACGAGAAAAGAAAGCTTAATTTGTGCCACAATATACCATTTATTTCTTTGTCTGCATATCATGGGCTCTGTATAAACTGAAATAAAATGAAAAAAGATTTATTCAGACATATTTATAGTCTAAGTTTTTTTTATGTTTAAAATGGCACTGCAGTGAGTTAGGCGTTGACGTTTTGTCGTGTTGTTTTCGATATTCTTTATAATATTCATATTATTTTATATAGAACTAAATAGTGTAAAGTAAATATTGTCTTCTACCATGAAATCCTCTCAAAATACAAATTATTAAAGAATACATTTAATATATATAGTACATTCATTGCACAAAAAATCGTATTGTATGTTTTGAGCGCCGAGGATCACAAGTGTGCCCCCTGAGTGAGGAACAGCAGAAGGTTAACAGATTCTCTGTGTTTCTCCAGCTGACTGTGAGACTGATGGATATCTCAGCCCGTCTGGTTTACAGGATGGTACCGAGGCTTCAAACGGAAACATCAGCTGCTCTCCGGTCTCCATCCCCCCACAGGCCACGCCCACAGAGACCACGCCCATCTCCACCCCACCGATCCCGGCTCTCCGTTTCCCCTCAGTGAGTTTATAATGACAAAATTGGGCTCACTTAATGACGAGTTAAACCCATTTAATGGGTCAATTTACCCATTGCAGGAAGTCATAATGAACTTGCTTCTTTGATGTTCATTGTTAAGTACTTCACATAGCTGAAAGCCTATTCCTTAATCTTCTCTCAGAGTATCGCAGTGTCGACCAAAACCGATAGAGGACCACCTAGCCCTTTCTCCTCACCTGTGGACAGGTAGACCTGCTTTCTTTATCCCTCAGATCTTCAATAACATCTGTGCCATATTAAAAGCATCCATTAGACACACACAGAACTTCAAGGCTTTTGTTTTACTTTAGTGCCAGATGTACGGATGGCTTTGTGCTCAGTAGGGTCCATGTTTTCATCTGGAGTCTCTCATCTTTCGTAACAGTGCACATGCTCCAGGTCCTATAGGATACTGTTTATACACCACAGGGCTCTTGGATGCCGTCCCTAGCAAATACCGGCCATTACAACATAGTTTTCCACTCATAAGAACTTCACGTTCTTTAGCAGGGAAAGATCTTTTAAAAGAGCCAGAGTCTGCCAAGCAGTAGACTGGCTATAAACGGTTTTGTGGGCCTCGTAGGAAGCCCAGTGTTTGGATTAAACAGAGGCTCGTGTTGATAAAAGACCTGCGAGACACAATTAGCTCACAGAAACAAGCTCAGAATGGACTCACATCCCAACGGGCCAAAGTCAAACACTTCGGCAAAGATAAAGCCAATTCAAATACTACGTCTGTCTAGTTCTTTCTCTGTAGCTGTTATATTGGATTTCCAGGAAATAGAGCAGTGAAAAATACACCTTTGAAGTACACGACATTCACGGACATTCAATACAATAGAGCACACTTCTTTTTCACAAGAGTCCTTTCTTGATGGACATTCCTGACACAATGCAAGCTGTGGGGTCCAAGGCCAACAACTAAAAAAAACAGACGTAAAGTTTGTTTACTTCAGACTTGTAAACTCAATTAAAGGGAACATAGCACTCATTAAATGCACCATGTTCTCCTAAAAACCTAATATTAAACAAATAAGGGTGTTGAGATGATGAGAGAGGGAAATTCTTCATTTTGTGCTTATTGAACCGGTTTTATAGGCTCCGTTTAACTTCAGGTCTTCCAAACACTCGTTTACTTAACATGATGTTCACATTGCACTTTTATTGGTTTACTAGGTTGTGTAATGTGCTAGTCATGTTGATGTGACTGTTAGCATAACAAACTTGATTTTAGCAAATGGTGTTGGGTGAGTTACACACAGTGGTTAGGTGTTTGTTTAAACCCCTTTACCCAAACTATGAGCGACAGTGCTGTGTGCATTAGCAAACAGCCAGTAATGATACACAGGTATTTTCCTGCAGTCTAGACTGCCATAGAATGCAAACTATAATGTTTTATCCATAATCTGTCATATAATTATCCTGATTATGTCACAGTTATGCTTCAGATGTGACCTCAGGCTTGAGCGATGGCTACGAGGGACAGTCGGAGAGGGGGAGTAAGACAGCGAGCAGACGGACAGCAGGGAAACTGTTCAGGAGGAGAACGCGGTCCCGTCTGCGAATTACAGGGGTGAGAGAAATTCTGCATTTCATCCGGTCACGTATACATACTGCGACTCCTAATCAGTGCTGGACCGATATGGGCTTTTCATGGCAGATGTAGATGCTGATATCTTAGAGAGCAGCGTGGACAATAAAAAGCTGAAAATATGATCTTATTTTAAAGATAGTAAATGCTAATATTTATATGTGACATTATATTTACCAAATTAAAAGTATTAATACAACTTAAAAGGTTTATACATATATAAAAGCAATTATACATTTAAATATAATTATAATATGAATTTGAATATTTAATTTGTAAAGATAATATATGCTGCTTTATTTATATTAATTTGATTTATCAAATTAAATAATGAAAAAACATCAGGAAGCATAGCATTACTAAAAACATTACTTTCATTTTACATTTATAACAATAACTTAATAAAAAATATAAATATATACAGGTCCTTCTCAAAATATTAGCATATTGTGATGCAAGTTCATTATTTTCCATAATGTAATGATAAAAATTAAATTTCATATATTTTAGATTCATGCACACCAACTGAAATATTTCAGGTCTTTTATTGTTTTAATACTGATGATTTTGTCATACAGCTCATGAAAACCCCAAAATCTCAAAAAATTAGCATATCATGAAAAGGTTCTCTAAACGAGCTATTAACCTAATCATCTGAATCAACTAATTAACTCTAAACACCTGCAAAAGATTCCTGAGGCTTTTAAAAACTCCCAGCCTGGTTCATTACTCAAAACCGCAATCATGGGTAAGACTGCCGACCTGACTGTCCAGAAGGCCATCATTGACACCCTCAAGCGAGAGGGTAAGACACAGAAAGACATTTCTGAACCAATAGGCTGTTCCCAGAGTGCTGTATCAAGGCACCTCAGTGGGAAGTCTGTGGGAAGGAAAAAGTGTGGCAAAAAACGCTGCACAACGAGAAGAGGTGACCGGACCCTGAGGAAGATTGTGGAGAAGGACCGATTCCAGACCTTGGGGACCTGGAAGCAGTGGACTGAGTCTGGAGTAGAAACATCCAGAGCCACCGTACACAGGCGTGTGCAGGAAATGGGCTACAGGTGCCGCATTCCCAGGTCAAGCCACTTTTGAACTAGAAACAGCGGCAGAAGCGCCTGACCTGGGCTACAGAGAAGCAGCACTGGACTGTTGCTCAAATTTTGCATGGGAAGACTGGGGAAGTCTGGAGGAAGACTGGGGAGAAGTAAATGCCAAAATGCCTGAAGTCCAGTGTCAAGTACCCACAGTCAGTGATGGTCTGGGGTGCCATGTCAGCTGCTGGTGTTGGTCCACTGTGTTTTATCAAGGGCAGGGTCAATGCAGCTAGCTATCAGGAGATTTTGGAGCACTTCATGCTTCCATCTGCTGAAAAGCTTTATGGAGATGAAGATTTCGTTTTTCAGCACGACCTGGCACCTGCTCACAGTGCCAAAACCACTGGTAAATGGTTTACTGACCATGGTATTACTGTGCTCAATTGGCCTGCCAACTCTCCTGACCTGAACCCCATAGAGAATCTGTGGGATATTGTGAAGAGAAAGTTGAGAGACGCAAGACCCAACACTCTGAATGAGCTTAAGGCCGCTATCGATGCATCCTGTATTAAAACAATAAAAGACCTGAAATATTTCAGTTGGTGTGCAATGAATCTAAAATATATGAAAGTTTAATTTTATCATTACATTATGGAAAATAATGAACTTTTATCACAATATGCTAATTTTTTGAGAAGGACCTGTATTTAAACATATATTAATTTAAAATTATAATATAATTATAATTCAGTTTTGTAAATGCTTCAATGATATTTAAATTAATTTGACATATTTACTGTTAAATAAAAAATACAAATGAGAAAATATAGTATTTGCCTTTCTATTACTAATAAATCATTTTATCATTAATTTATTTTAATAACTTATTTTATATATTTTCTATATATATTATACATGTTTAATTTATTTGAAATGCTATTATAAGAAAATTTTAATATAATTTTGACTGTCAAAATAAAGTCTGGACTTTTTTTTCTAAACAGAAAACATGTAGTGCCTGATGCTGTTAATTAAAAATAAATGATGTATCGGTCAACTTCTCCTCCTAATCACTGACCAGTCCATTTCTGCTCTTCTGTAAATCCATCAGATGATCAATAAATAGTGTTAGCGAGGCAAATGGTGACATGATATTGCATGTGAATTCAAGATGTTTAGCAGTTGTGTGATCGTTCTCTGTGAGGGTACGGCATGTCCTCAGTCGTTTGTTTCATGAGGAACCCTTTGGGCTTGCATTGATTAGTGTTCAAAGGGCCAGAGAGATCAACAGTAAACACAATTAGCTCAGACCATGACCACTGACCAATGCACACGCACAAAGACAATTAAGGCACATAAGTCCAAATGCTCTTTATTCATGCTATTAAGCATAAATCATTTGAATAATCTCATTTGCACAGTTATTGAACTGAATGTTGACATTATTATCTTGCTACAGCTTTGAATTTGTCTAATGTTTGATGAAGTTTGCATGTTTAATTCTGTTATTAATTAATGTGAAGCTGCTTTGAAACAGTTTCTACTGTATAAAGCACTATTACAATGAAGGTTATGTATGCTAAATGCATAAGTGTAAAAAAATTACTGTTTCATTTGATGACAAAATATGAAATACATTTGGTGGCGTCTAGAAACCCACATTGGCTATATCAGTAACATAAATGTCTGGTAATACGCACATGCACACAGAGTATTTTCCGTGACCATGATGTGTGTGTTGTTCCCCACAGCTGTCTGATAAAGTAGATCGGGTGGTTGAGTGTCAGCTACAGACCCACAACGATAAGATGGTCACCTTCAAATTTGACCTGGATGGTGACAACCCTGAGGACATCGCTGCAGTGATGGTAGGCGCCTGACATCTTAAATGCTCACATTGACACATTTTTCCCTTTAGTGTGTCACTGCATAAGATCCTAGAGCTGGACTCATGTTTATGTGCAAGTGTTTGCAGAAAATTATCATTGTTGAATTTCATTTTAAAAAGTTGCTGCTGATCTTTCAGACTATTCATAATTGCCAACCTCAGGCTGAAAATATCAGAGTACCCCCAGTATTCAGATTAGTTACTGAATGAAATGTCGAACCCATGAGGAGGAAACGACTGTGAAGCTTTGGGGGTGTTAGGCCCCATTTACACTGCTAGTTCAAGTGTCCCAATTTTTCCCTCTCATGTCACAGTTCGGATATGTCATGTGAGCATCTAAGCAGGAAAAAAACGCATGAATTCCGAGATTCAGGCCTCACTCATATGTGGTATGAGTGATAAATCTGAAATGATTTAGATACGTGCATTTGCGTCTGCCATGTAAGCGGTCAAATGGGATATTCCCCAGTAAATGCGAGTCGTACGTCATTGAAAAAGGGACGGAGATGAATGACGTCAACTCAGGTGGACACAAACTGCGATCAAGGGCTCTCCTCTTTTTTCTCCGCCTTGCGAGAGCAATGCTGACCTTTAAAGAGAGTGTGGAAAGCAAAACATTGAATAATCCTTTCGTCTGCATCCATTGTATATCGCGCCGTTTTACTTCCTGTTCCGGGTCAGAACATCTTGGGCAAGTGTTGGCAAGTGCTATTCACACTAGCTCTGCCTAACAATACAATAAAAAACATGCGCATATTAATATCTTCACTGGCGCAGGCCTTTTTCCTAAATTCACATGCAAAATTTTACGTCAAAAAATTAATTCAACCTCACGTTATGTCAATTAGGCTTGCACACTGCCTCCGAAACTTTCGTCCGTCAAAAATTCGGAACAGCTTCGATTTTCTGTGTTTTTCGCATCCGTAAAACACATTTTGAGAGATATTTTGACAACTCAGAGCCACCGTAAGCGAACGGCAAAATCAAGTCCCTGTAAACCGTGTGTGTGTGTGTGTGTGTGTGTGTGTGTATCTGTGTGTGTGTATGTGTGTGTGTGTGTGTGTGTGTGTGTGTGTGTGTGTGTGGACTGGTAATCTACGGTATGGGGACAAAATGTCCCCACAAAGATGGCAATATCCAAAATCCATGTCCTTGTGGGGAAATTTTTTGGTCCCAATGAGGAAAACATCTTATAAATCACACTAAGTGATGTTTTTTTGAAAATGTAAAAATGCAGCATGTCTCCTGTGATGGGTAGGTTTAGGGGCAGGGGCAGTGTAGGAGGATAGAAAATACGGTTTGTATGGTATAAAATGCATAACGTCTATGGAATGTCCCCATAAAACATGGAAACACAACATGTGTGTGTGTGTGTGTGCGTGTGTGTGTGTGTGTGTGCGTGTGCGTGTGCGCGTGTGTGTGTGTGTGTGTGTGTGTGTGCGTGCGTGCGTGCGTGTGTGTGCGCGCGTGCAGATCCATAGACATACTGCCAGTCTCTGTTCAGGATCCATATATTCACAGCAGTTGGTGGTCTTCTTTTTAATATGTGGCTCCGGTATCGCTAGCAAAGCATCAAACTGAGCGGCTGACATTCTAAAGTAAACTTTGAATCGCTCGGGATAATCCCGCAGCTCCTTGATAAGGAGGTGGAACTGTCCTTCCTCTCTACGCGATCTCAGAAGTGGATGGACCCAATCGTTTTTTTAATTTAGCATGTTTTGTCGTAACTCATTCATTAATACGCATCGGATTCAGTGTTCAAGGTCTCTGTGCATGACGGATTTTTCGGATCATGAATACGAAAAAACGCATACGAAATTTTTGGAAAATTTTGTGCAAAGGCCTTAAGGCTTAAGGATCTTGGTTTTGAAGCGATTGACCCTCGCGGGTTCGAATCCGACTTTTGCAGAGCTCGCTCTTCTCCCTTTTCCCATCACATATCACATCGGAAAGGCATTTACTTTGAATAAAAATTAAGAAAATTTTGTAAAAGTGGAAATAAAGTGCCTAACGAAATGTTTAATATTAATAAAAGCATTTATTGGGTAGGGTATGTTTGCATCGCATAAGTTTCAAGTCAACTCGCTCCGTGTCCAAAAACAATCCACATTATCCGTCTTCTTTATGGAAAAACTTCCTTTAATCTTGATTATCCGTTAATAAATCAAGCAAATACAATAAAAGAAACAAATATAATCTTAAATCATAAATATCACGGATGCGGTAAAGAGAACTGTGCGACTCCACTATTTCCTACAAAGACCGAACCACCGCATCACTTACAGTCGCAATTCTTAAAGGGCCAGTGTACAATTTTAACATGCAACATATTTCAATGTAAAATTACAGAATAATTATCTAAAAAGTACACACAAATAAATAAAGTTTACAATCTAAACACAAATACTTAAAGAATAAATATGCACCACATAATTTGCTATATTTGTCAGTGAAAATAAGACTCCTACATGTAGGGTTAGAGGTCTGCCAAAATAAAGTATGAATTACATGTTATTACAAAGAACTACTTTTATATGGTGTAAATAGAATCTATTTTTACTTAGTAAAGCTATTTCACTTTGTAAATAGCATCTACAGCTATTTTCACTTAGTGCAAATATCCACTGCATATTTTATTTTGGGAACATGGGGACTGCCAATGCATAGGGCCCGGGATCTTGTGGTTTTGATCCTTGTGATCATCTCAACAAACCCTTCATCAAAAAAGTTTTGTTCATTGTAATGAAAATTACCCACATTTAAGTGTTGATTAAAAATAAAAAATAAACAAAGCTAGAATAATTTTTTTTTGTGAGTTTGTTTAAAAGCAAAGTTTCTGTTCTTTCTTTTGATATGTTGCATGTTCAGATAATCATTCAACGAAATATTCTGGGGGCCATGAAAATGGTGAAAAATGCTGCTGTTACCAAATGGAACCTTTTGGTAAAGTGTACATTTTTAAGATGATTTATTCATAGTAGAGCACAATACATGATACACATGCACATACAGGCATTTCACTGACATTGTTGTACATTTCTGAGATATTTTGTCATAAGCTGACTAGCACAAGCCCCCGATCACCCACTGTTTCAGACATCTGGTTCTGTTTGTCCCTCATTATAAGACGCGGGAGAGCGATGTTGCGTTCCTTTTTTCTCTTTTTTTTTCTTTTTCTGATTGAATGTTCACCCCCAAAACATTTAAAATGTCCCTGGGTTTACACACAATGTCATGGGCTGTTTATACTTTGTAAGTAAATTGCTAGCAATGCATGTTTTTGATCTTATTGTGAACAATTCCATCTATAGGTTTCATAATAAGACCCCCCCCTCCCTTTTTTTTTGATTGATGTCAAAACCTGGCACAAATTACACATATAGTGTAAAAGCACCAAGTAGGCATACCCAAAATATAGACAGGTAATACAAAGTTGGATATGTGGTGATGGAAAGTTGCCTGTGCACATGCACACCTCAGACACTGATACTATCTGAAGATATTATATAATATATAATTCATAATATAATATGAAGTCTAATATTTTTTACTCCCAGAGAGGTCATAAATTATTATTTTTGATGTTTAGATTTCTTAAAAATTGTAGGTTGTTACTGATTGCAAATTTTATGACGGAAATTGTGATTAGTTATGTAATCAGTTACAGACATAACACATTTTATGTAATATAATCTGCTTTTTGATTAATTTTATATTACTTTTTGACCTAACTTTACATAAATTATTTATCATGTTAACTTGAATAGGATGAGCTTGTACCATATTGATGTAAAATACAAAGAGAAAGAAAAATGTATTAAATTCTTTGAATACAATAACATAAAAAATATTTAAATTTTTGTCAAAACAACAGTTAATGTGGTTCAGATAACAATATTTTGAGTTTCTATTTATTAAACCTTCGTTGTATTAACTAAAAAAAATATTTCAATGAACTTTTAAGGCAACTAGGTAACTTACTTTTTTAAGTTAAACCAACATAATACTTTTTTTTTTACAGTGTGGGGTTTGTGAATAAAAATAACATTAAAAAAATTGATTAAATCATAAAAATCTAAATTTTAAATAAATAAATAAAAACAAATAAAAATAAAATATGATTTTTGTTTGGTTTACTTACATGTTGTGAACATTAATCAACACCAGAGGAAAGGGAATCTGTGTTGTTAAATTATTGGGTGAGTCTCAATCCGCTCCTAGGCACTGATCAGGGACCAGTCAATGGGCCGACTCCCTGAACTAGGGAGCGGATTGAGACGCATTGACTTAATTATTAAATATATTAGGTCAAACAAGGTTTGTCTGACAAAACAGTTTGGGAAACCCTGCCTTACATTTAAACATGAAGAGACATAAATCTGTGCATTTGAATGTGTTTGAAAGACAAAAGTCTTCTAAAGAAACAATAATACACTGTCAGTTGGGTAACACTTTATTTCGATGGTCCACTTTAGACATTCTACTAACTATACGTAACTTTGCTACTGCATGTCAACTAACGCTCAATACTTCTAGCGCTGTGTCAGTACATTTGAATACAAAACAGTTTCACTATACAGATGTTTAAGTTTTTGGTAAACAGTACAGCATAGTGTGCATTGATTATTAAGTCAACCATATTTACAGGATTGTTTTATTATGGAGATTGATATAGATGCAACACTGTTAACATTAATGTTATTAGCCTTCAGGTATTCCTTACTAATTGGTCACACTCACTGATGGTCAAGTGTGACCATACACCGTAACTATTTTTTAATTAAATAAATGTTCTATATTTTAGTTCAATAATATTTATTTAATATTTTGAGGAGATAATTTGTTCATTTGTAATGCCATTACCCAGTCGGTGCCTTTATGGCTCTTTAATGTACATGAATCTTAATCTGCTCAAAAAAGTATTGCAGTTTTGCATTTTAATAAATATTTAGATATGATCAAACACTAGATTTCTTTAAATGTGAAATTTTAAAACGTTAATAACTTGCATCCTAATATGTTTTATTATACTTATAAGCACACACAAGTGAATATTAATGAATGTGAGCTCATATAATTTGACCCAAGAAACTTTTAAAATAGTGCTAAGACAAACAAATTTTACCTTATAGGCTATATACTATATGAATTGATACTGTACAAAGATTGAAATCTATAACCCAGCCCCCAAAAAAATCTCACTCAAACCCAAACTTCAAAGTTGGCAACCCTGTAATACGCTAATAAGAGTTAGTTGACATATAGTTGCAAAGTTACTTAAAGTACTTATATCGAACATGTCACAATATTCCTAATTTAAATAATTTTCTGCCCAAGTCATACGCAGAATAAAGGGGCGGGGTCTGATTGAGTTAGTTAGTAGTGTGTTGAAAATTGGGGTTATGATAAGGGGCGGGACATTTCCCCAAATACCCTGGAAGTGATTGACCAATTACAACACACTGATTCAGCTGACCAATCAGAGCACACTGTGCTTTTTAGAAGGAGGGGCTTCATAGAGGCGGGAACCATACGGAGCGTTACTGACAGACTGGGATGAGAGGAGCTGCAACAATGGAGAATATGTTCAATTTTAGTAGAGCCCAAAAAACTAAATCAAGGGTATAATAGGTCCTCTTTTAAGAATTTGAGTTGAAGGATGAATGGGAAGAGAATAAAATCTCAGAATAACAGTAAAGTTCTGCTTTTCCCAGTTCATATCAAAGTATAAATAGAATACTAATATATTCCTGTCGTTTTCCATAAATGTGAGGCTTTGATTGTAATGTAGGAGTGGATGGACGGACGCCTATTGTAAGTGTGTGTGTTCGATGACATGACTGTGTGACTGAGTGCAGCTCCTTTTCTCAGATACAGAAGCTCTTTGTTTCGTCTCAGAGTCCTGGCAGCACCGGAGTCGCTCCTGGTGTGTTATTGGTCGAAGGGTGAACACCCACTGCTATTAGTGGTGTGTAAAAGCTCAGCTTGTGGACAAACTTAATTAAAGCTCCCTTGAATTAAAAGAGTGTGCGCACATGCTCAATTTAAGCATGTTTCATTTTAAGTTGTCAAGGGATAGTTGCATCGCACAGAGAGCCCCCTTGATCCCTGCATGGTCTACGTGTGCTACGTGTGCCAATGTCAGTTTCACCCTGGCATTCAGAATTGATGGCACTTTCCAAGTCATGCTTGCTCATTTGGTTTTGTTTATTTCTTTTTTCTCGCCCCCTCAAGGTGCATAATGAGTTCATCTTGCCCTCAGAGAAGGAAGGTTTCATTCACCGCATCGGTGACATCATTAAGAGAGCAGAGGCTATGATGAAGGAGTCATCGGGTCACCATGAAACCTACGGAGCCGCCCGTCCCTCTTATCTTAATGCCGTCAACTCACTGTCTGGTACTCAGGTGAGTCTGCAAGGGAAGAAACCATCCAGTCCATGCATCTACATAATCCATTGCAACATGAATACTACCAATAGGCTATGCCATTTGTTTGAATAATTATTTATGCATTAATATCAGATAATCAAGTGAGTAGTTTCAAAGAGGTCAAATAAATCATGTTTTGGCTATAGCTGTAGGTGAGTGTGTGCGCTCTGTTTAGGAGTTTACACAACCACTATCTTAAGTTGTCTGAAAAGATCGGTTTCAGGTTGAACTCATAATCTTGAGGCGTGTTCTGTACTATTTGTCCTGTTCTGGGCAGCACAAAAGAGGACAGTTTAACAATGAGCGACTGCTTTAGATCTGTGTACAGCTTGTGCATTTCAATTTCCTCTGATTTCCTCTGCTTTTTACAGTGTAAATGAACCTTTAACAGAACCTGCGTAATCACAGATCTTTTTCTTCAAACCTACCTCATTAGAGACAAAAGTTATACTGGCAATGAAGAATTACACCGATCAGGCATAACATTGATAGTGAATAACGCTGATTATCTCTTCATCACGGCATGTGTTAGTGGGTGGGATATATTAGGCAGCAAGTGAACTTTTTGTCCTCAAAGTTGATGTGTTAGGAGCAGGAAAAATGAGCGAGCGTAAGGATTTGAGTGAGTTTGACAAAGGCCAAATTCAGAGCATCTCCAAAACTGCAGCTCGTGTGGGGTGTTCCCGATCTGCAGTGGTCAGGATCTATCAAAAGTGCTCCAAGGAAGGAACAGTGGAGAATTGGCCACATGGTCATGGGCGGCCCAGGCTCATTGATGCACAGGCGAAGGCTGGCCCGTGTGGTCCAATCAAACAGACGAGCTACTGTAGCTCAAATTGTTCGAGAAGTTAATGCTGGTTCTGATAGAAAGGTGTCAGAATACACAGTGCATCGCAGTTTGTTGCGTATGGGGTGGCACAGCCGCTGACCAGTCAGGGTGCCCATGCTGACCCCTGTCCACCGCCGAAAGCACCAACAGTGGCACGTGAGCATCAGAACTGGACCACGGAGCAATGGAAGAAGGTGGCCTGGTCTGATAAATCACGTTTTCTTTTACATCACATGGATGGCCGGGTGTGTGCATCGCTTACCTGGGGAACACACGGCACCAGGATGCACTATGGGAAGAAGGCAAGCCGGCTGAGGCAGTGTGATGCTTTGGGCAATGTTCTGCTGGGAAACCTTGGGTCCTGCCATTCATGTGGATGTTACTTTGACACGTACCACCTACCTAAGCATTGTTGCAGAACATGTACACCCTTTCATGGAAACGGTATTCCCTGGTGGCTGTGGCTCTTTCAGCAGGATAATGGGCCTGACACAAAGCACAAATGGTTCATGAATGGTTTGAGGAGCACAACAACGAGTTTGAGGTGTTGACTTGGCCTCCAAATTCCCCAGATCTCAATCCAATCGAGCATCTGTGGGATGTGCTGAACAAACAAGTCCGATCCATGGAGGCCCCACCTCGCAACTTACAGGACTCAAAGGATCTGCTGCTTGGTGCCAGATCTTGGTGCCAGATACCACAGCACACCTTCAGGGGTCTACTGGAGTCCATGCCTCAACGGGTCAGGACTGTTCTGGCAGCAAAAGGGGGACCAGCACAATATTAGGTCAAAATGTTATGTCTGATCTTTGTACATTGGATAGTTCTGGTAATGGATGTTGATCAATATATTTCAACGTAGTTGCTCATATGTATATATATATATATATATATCCTGCATCCAATTAGATTGCTTGTTCAACATTTAAATGGTCTGGTTCAGTTTGTTGTAAGGTAGTCCTGCAGTGTGCTATCAGAGATCCTTTGAACCCCTCTACCTCCCTCAGCTCCACCTGCCTAGATCTGCTACAGGATTTATGAAAGTATATTTATGCAGCAGCAGAATATCTTACATGCTCACTGCAGCGTGTCTGTGTATCTACTGGCAGTAGCAAGTCCATACTTGCTCTGCAGCAGCAATATATATATATTTTTATCAATAAGTGTAGCCTTGGTGAGCAGAAGAGAATAACATTCCTAATTATAATATTGTTGCTTATAACTAGTCATGCTGCAAAATGTAGTGAAATTTTGTCCATATATCTGAGAAACAGTAACATGAATATTATGGTATTTTTAGCTGCTCTGTGCAATAAAATCTTCACTTCATGTCCAAACTCTGTCGAACAAACTGCAGTCTCGGTTTACTCCAGCCTGCCAGTCAACTGATCTGAAGATATGTCTTAATTAGTACAGAGAAGCAGAACAATGGCTGTTTTATTTGGATTTAGAGATCTATAACAGCATAATGGAGGCACACACACCCACACAATCATGCGTGGTACCCTGAGGGTTGCGAAACCACCGCTCAAGAGAAGTCCGCTGGACCCGGACCAGTTCCTGATTACAACCAGCCGTGCGAGAGTAGCTGCGTCCCAGACCTCCTCCCTGCAGGCGTCCTCCCCGTCATTAGTTGCTCGTCTCTAGAGTCTCCAGCGTCATTCACTCAACAGGCTCAAAGCAGGACCGTAAAGGCTTAGAATATGACAGAATGTAACCCTCGTACACAAACCACAGGCCTCTTTTCCAATAACCAGCGCAGCTGTGGAGTTGAGACTGCAGTGGAAGTGGCGTTTATGTGCGCATGAGCTGTTTTGTCCCGTTGCAGTGCCATAGAGAGTGCTTGTCATGTTAATTATTGCGTAAGTAGAATGTAAAATGACTGTTCCTGTGTGTGCTCCTGTGAAGGAGCTGAGAGAGCTACAGCAATTAGACTGCAACTGCTCTTAACCTTAATTAATCTTAAGCACTCTGTCATTAAAGAATATTACACTAATAAGTCAATACTGTTACTCCTTTCAGTTCTCACGCATTTCAAATTCGAACATTATGCAATAATAAAATAAATAACAGGATTAAAATGTGTTTACTTCCAATGTGGTTAAACGTGAATGAAAGATTATTTTAATTATATTTTCATCATGATATGTTATGATTCATCAGTATAATTAATACTTTTATTCAGCAAGGATGCACTTAATTGTGACAGAAGTTTTGTAAATAAATCTTTAATGTTACCAAAGATTTCTATTTTAAAAAAATTATGTTCATCAAAGAATTCTGAAAATGTATCATGATTTTCACAGCACAATTCTGATAATTCAACACTGATAATAATCATAAATGTTTCTTAAGCAGCAAATCCTCATATGATAATGATTTCTGAAGGATCATGTGACACTGAAGACTGGAGTAATGATGATAAATTCAGCTTTGAGCACAGGAATAAATTACATTTTAAAATAGATTCACATAGAAAACAGTTATTTTAAACTGCAATAATATTTCACAATATTACAGTTTTTCCTGCATTTTTTATCAAATAAATGCAGCCTCTGTGAGCTCAAGAGGTTTTTTCATAAAATGTCCTCCACTGAAAATGAAGCCTATACTATATAGGAAAGTACATTTCTAATACATTACAAACTGTTTTTCCCTTTCAGCCAAACCTCCACAATCTGGCACGAGCTCATTCCTCTTCCTCTCTACCAGGTAAGCTTGCATAAACTTTCCCATTGAATATTGATGTTGTCAAAATGAAGTAGCTCTTTCAAATCAGCACATTTTTCACACGTGTACAAATGGCTTTTTAGCGGAGTTTGGTCTGGGCGCCGGGGCGAGACCCTCTCCACTGGGAGTCGGTGGAGACATTACCTCATCCACACGTCCACTCTTACGTTCACAGTCTTTCCATAATGCCCCAGGTAAGTGACCACTTCTCTTCAATGCAACTTTCCTCTTCCTACCTCTCTGTGAGTG
Organism: Gobiocypris rarus; assembly: GCA_023029165.1. NCBI lineage: Eukaryota > Metazoa > Chordata > Actinopteri > Cypriniformes > Gobionidae > Gobiocypris > Gobiocypris rarus. The sequence continues at coordinate 3,889,799 of CM040920.1, read as the reverse complement.
GGAATGAAAGCTGGCCGCTCTTTAAATGTCATCCGGCTTTAGTCAGCTCCTTCAATATATTCTGCACATCAAAGATGCGGTTTGATTCAGCCTGGCTCCTGGGACTCTTGGGTAACCGCTTTAGCTGGAGGAAGCTTGTTTGTGGGCTGTGAATGCTGTCTTCCCAACAATGCAGTTTTAACCTAACATAACATTTGAAGGGCCAGATTTACACCAGTAAACACATAAAAAACTACTGTCAGCATTCACTAAAGACACGCAGTGATAAATTAGCGCTGAAAAGGCGTGGACAGCGTACATTTGTAGGAGTTTCCCTTTCAGATGCAAAATGGATGTGAAGAGAGTATTTAAATAAATCACACGAGGTGATTTACTGAGGTTTGCGCTCTTCATTTCACTAGTATTTGAGACAATATCTACCACCCAATAAAAGCACGGCTTTAACCAGACGCTAATTTGCGCTGCTTTTGGTAGATTGCGTTGGTCATTATGGAAATGATCCGGCTGCATCTGTTCTTTAATTTCCCATTCATCAGTAGATCACACGCAGAACTTTACACTCCCATCGATGCTTTTTGGAATTGCGCTCTCATGCTAATTTGCCCTGTTTGTTAAATCTGGCCCAAAGTCGGCATAAAACAGAAGTTGCGATAATCTTTTCCTCCCTATTGTGGCGTACAATAGTGGCCAAAAGTGATGTCCAGAGGGTATATTTGTTTTTAATGACCCTACAAATTTTTGGAAATTGAGATCTATTAATCATATGAAAGCTGAATAAATAAGCTTTCCATTGATGTATGGTTTGTTAGGATAAGACAATATTTGGCCGAGATACAACTATTTGAAAATCTGGAATCTGAGGGTGCAAAAAAAATCTAAATATTAAGAAAATCTCCTTTAAAGTTGACCAAATAATGTCCTTAGCGGTGCGTATTACTACTAATAATGGATTTTTGATATATTTACGTTAGGAAATTTACAAAATATCTTCATGGAACATAATCTTTACTTAATATCCTAATGATTTTTGGCATAAAAGAAAAATCTATAATTTTGACCCATACAATGGCTATTGCCACAAATATACCCGTGCGACTTATGACTGGTTTTGTGCTTCTGGCTCACATATGAGGGAAGAATTAAACATTAAATGTAGTTAAGGTATTTATCTGACAAAACTACAGCTACATGTTTTATTTTACTATGCAAAAAGCTGAGAGGAAAAAGCATACATTGACTACAACATAATCAGTTATTGATACGTCGTTCGTGTTTTCTTGTTTTTGCAAGTTCATAGTTTCTTTGTATGACAGCCTGGCCAAAAATGTTTCATTTTATTGTGTTATCACAAATACAACTATTGACTCCAAGCACAACTATGCAATATGCTTGCAAAAATGTTTTATAATATTTGAATAATAGGTAAAGATGCCAGTTTTGGCCACTACTGTGTGTGCACTAATGCTAGCTAATAGTTAGAAACTATTTTTAGAGGATTCAAATAAATAAGATCACATTACTCGTTTTTAAATTGGCTTACCTTAACTTGTTGGGTCTACTCAGTTTTATCTACTTACATGTACTCAATTCATAAGTTATATTTAATTGATTTCACAGCTTTAAAACAAACAACTATAAGTACAACATTTTTAATGTGTGGAATATTTACAACTCCGTCCGTCAAAGTGACAGATAATGCTGTTTGTAGTGCAGCTTCTGATCTCCACATCTGTTTGTAAGTTCTTTTACTCTCCGAGTTTTGTCGTAAATTAAATACTAAGACCCACAAATCCCACATGCCCCCCTCCCAGAGTTTATCTCTCTCACTACTGTTGGTGCTTTTCTGTCCCGCCTACAGAACATTTTGTTCTGCTGCCTTCTGGCTTCATGCCTCGATGATACATCTTTGCTTAGTCGTTTTAAAAAATAATAATATCCAGATATAACTAAAGAGCCACTGTTATGATGTCTGCTGCAATTATATTCAGCCTCCGCTACAATGGGAGCTTTACAAGCGAATGCACAGATGGTTTTTATTTTCGTTAATGTCAGAGAGACTTTGGCTCGTTCTCTTTATCGATGTTAAACTCGATCATTCACTGGGGCCGGTCCGTTGACGTAATGGACCCATCAGAGACTGTTAGACAACTCTTTGTGTGTTATGTGTATTGCTATGGAGATGGCGCTGTTTGAAAGGTGTTATTGTATAGAGACATTTCAATTTGGCATTGACAAATTCACAAAGAAGATGATGGGACAAGCCCATACAGTAGGTGTGTGAAATAGAGCGAGGGTGACATCTTACTGCACAAAAGGCTTTCAGCAGAGGAACCTGTTTTGGATATTTATCATTGTCAGTATTCTCATGAGTATTGCGATCATGGTTTGGTTACTGCTAATGAATTTGAGTATGATAAGATCAGTTGCCTTCTAGCTAGACATCCAGCTAAAATGGCTTGGTGTGCCTCAACAGTTCTTACCAGCATATATTGAACCGTTTCAGATGCATAATGTATTTGAACAACTCTTTAGATGTTGGTTTATGGGCTGCTTGCTAACCTAATACTAACTTTGTCATGTGACTCGCCCGCATATTTGTGCTGCAGACATGAATGATACTGTACCTCATGCAGCTCTTTAAGCAATGACATTTATCATTTTGATAAATGATAAATGTCAAATATTAAAACTCTATAGCATTTAGTATAAATCAGTATACTAAAATCCTAAAATCAGTTGTTCTGTAAAAAAAGTTAGTGTTCATGCTGCCTTAAACTTTTAAGTTTAGTCAACTCGAGATGTGAAGTTGTACTAACTTGGAAATTTGAGTTGACTAAACTTTAAATTTTAAGGCAGCATGAACACTTACTTTTTTAAGTTGAAACACTTTTTTACAGTACGATTACATTTAAGAATGGTAATGAATTGTGTGTTTTTAAAAAATTAAGGCAAGTTCTGGCAAGTTTTGCACAGGGCAAACATCACTCACTGTCTTTAAAAAAAAATGAAAGGTAAATATTTCAGTGTATTTCATTCATTCTGTCAATCCATTAAAAAAAATAAATGAATCACAAATTTTTTCTGTAATTAATCGCGATTAAAAACATCCGCGTTTTTAATATTTTTATATTGTTATAATTTCAGTTACTCCAAATTAATATAGAAGAGTATAATATTTTAATATAACTAATATAATATATCTTAGAGACGGTATATTTTAAATATTTGCTGCATCTTTTTATGAACGAAGGCCAGTATCACTGATACTAATACAGATACTGATGTCTTTTTTAACATTAATGATAGACATTCAACATTACAGTATAACTCAAAGCTATATCAATTTCAACATGTATTTTAAACTTTTAATTTAAGTGAACTTAAAACAATCTTCACATAAACCCATTATAATACATGTCATATTTACCTGTGGCCTTCATATATAATCAATATACAGAAATTAAATAAAGTTATCTAACAGTTTACAGTCATAACTGCATAAATTATAAATTAAATATAGATGAATTCTTATTAAATCTACAGATTTCTTTGTTTATTGATGAACATTATTGACAGACATCACAGCCACTGGTTTATTAGGCTGCTGTCACTTTAAGATCTGCCGAACATGACGCTGATCTCATTTTCTCTTTAAATTCATTTAAGACGTTATTTAACTAGTTTAAGACTGCTCTTATGAGGATAAATATATAACATAGAAAATCTCACTCTACATTACTATCTGACTAATATCTTTGTCATTTCCCAGGTTCTCCTCATCCTCATCATGTTCCTCCGGCTTCAGCCTATCCTTCTGATCCCAGAATGCCTCATTCCAAACTACCTCACGTGCAGCAGTATATGCCCTCGTACATGAACCCCGCCACACACTTCCCCTTCCCGTACCCGCCTCACCCAGGCTCCCCCAAACCCAACCATGCTCCTCTGTCCCGTATACACAGCAGTCCGTCATACTCCCTCTCGTCCCCTGCATCCGGCCCGGGCTCCCCCAGCCCACTCGGCTCAGACGCCTCTAGTCCCCTTTCCGACGTAAACCTGATGTCCCCGGCTCATGCACCGGCCATGTGGCCACCACACAGTCAGCCTCTGTTTTCCCTGGCTAATGTGCTGTCTATGGCAATGAGCATGGCACATTCCTTCATGCCCGCACAGAACCTGGGACAGGCCATGCCGGGTTTCCAGCCTGGTTATCCCGCGATGTATGCGCCCCAGTATCCTCCATCTCCAGGGATGGCAGAGTATTACCAGACTATGGATTCTCAGTTTCAAGACACTATGATGTCGCCACCTTCCCAAACATTTCAAACATCTACTTCACCCAGTGGCGTTTCTATATCCGCCCAGCAGACAGCGTCTCAAGAGGGAATGCAGTATGCACAGGAATCCTCTAAAGAATATCCTTATGGATACAGACCCACTTTCCCCAGGCACTTACTAGACCAGCGGGGCAGCCCCGGGTCTTCATCTGGACTGTCGTCTTCCCCACGAGCGAGCCCAGATAGCAGAGTAAGCCATTAACCTCTTAACCAGTGCTATTAAATTAAAGAGAGAGAGAGAGAGAGAGAGAGTGTGTGTGTGTGTGTGCCCTTGTTTATATTACATTGTGGGGACCAAATGTCCCCATAAGGACAGCAAAACCTGAGATCACCTACATTGTGGGGACCAGTCAGCGACTTCAAAAGGCTTTTAAATCACACAGGAGTTTTTTGAGAAAGTAAAAATGCAGAATGTTTCCTGTGACGGGTAGGTTTAGGGGCTGTGTGTGTGTGTGTGTGTGTGTGTGTGTGTGTGTGTGTGTGTGTGTGTGTGTGTGTGTGTGTGTGTGTGTGTGTGTGTGTGTGTGTGTGTGTGTGTGTGTGTCTGTGTGTGTGTGTGTGTGTGGGCATGTTTTGTGAAATATCAGGACACAAATGTGTATAATGACATGGGTATGACATAGGTATTACAAAAAGAGGGTGAAATATGAGGACGTTCCCCATGTCCTCACTTTTCAAAATGCTTATAAATCACACAGGATGAGGTTTTTTCACAGAAAGTAAACTGCACAGTCTCCTGTGATGGGTAGGTTTAGGGACAGGGGCAGTGTAGGGGGATAGAAAATACGGTTTGTACAGTATAAAAACCATTACGCCTATGGAATGTCCCACATTTCACAAAAACAAACATGTGTGTGTGTGTGTGTGTGTGTGTGTGTGTGTGTGTGTGTGTGTGTGTGTGTGTGTGTGTGTGTGTGTGTGTGTGTGTGTGTGTGTGTGTGTGTGTGTGTGTGTGTGTGTGTGTGTGTGTGTGTGTGTGTGTGTGTGTGTGTGTGTGTGTGTGTGTGTGTGTGTGTGTGTGTGTGTTTATTTATTACTATTGTAATATTTTACTGTAAAATAAAAAATGAAGAAAAATATAATAATAATTTATTTTAGTTATTAGTTTTTGTTAATGTATGTGTTAATTTGTATTGTAATTTGTACATTTTTAATTAGTAATAATAATAATAATGAATATTATTGTTGTTATTATATATTATAAATGTTATTATAGCCCAAATATAAATTATTATTATTATTATTTTATATTCTTATTGTTGTATTGATACATAATCAGACATTTTTGTGGCCAAATTGTTTTATCGCCTTTTAATTTTATCAGAAAAAAATATTTTTTTCCTTCCCAGCATCATTCTGATCAATCTGTGGTCCCAAAATAACTTTCAGTAAATAAGCTATTTGCATTTCAGGAAAGTTCATACTTTTTGGCAACACCTTGTAAAAGTATAATAAATGATAAAATAAAAAATAATAAATATATTTATTATTTTAATTGAATAAATAATACATTATTTATTGTATTTATGTATTTATTTAAAATGCAATTGGTTTAATTATATAAATAATAAACAAAATATTTCTTAATTTCGATTAATTAATGCAACTGTTATTATATTAAATATATAATCAAATGTATAATCTTATATATGTGTGCATATATGCCTGGGTGGAATCAGTGATGGGTCCGGGATCTGGATCATAGTACCCAAATTGGTGACCTCTGCTCTTAACATTGAGTAACTGTTGTGCGTTCCTGTGTTTGTTTCCATAGTGTTGCCAGTTGTTCCGAGCATGTTTTATTTGACTGAATGTCAATAGCTAACATTGTTAATGTACCTTTGAATGTGCTCATCCTCTCTTATGAAACCCAGATGTGGAAGTATGCCTGAATGAATCAGTCTTTCTCTTCAAGGTGTCGTCATCCAGTCCCAGATCATTGTCCCCTCTGGCCGCGCTAGAGAGTACCAGAACTTCACAGAGCCAAGAAAGCTCTTTACCATCTGGTAAGATACTGACCCCTAAACACAAACACACACGTTTACACACACGTATGCTACCCTAGAGTTACGCACTACCTGGCACGCTCAGGGCTTTCTTCTTACAGAATGGGGTTTTATAATGTAGCAGCACTAAATGCACTCACAGAGGGTTTGTGGACACCTATTAAAATGCCTGTGGAGTTCTTGCGCAATTAATGTTTTTGTTGTTGCTTGGTGCACAGTGTTCCTAAAACCACAGTGTTCAGAATGGAATATACACATAATACTTACTGAATATTACACTAAATACTGTCGTATATTAAAAAAAAAAAGTAATGTTTGAAACAGCACATTTTGAATAGTATTATGCTGTATTGAGTCACATGAAATACATATTACTGCATTTTAATCCAATGAGAAACTAATGAGTACAAGTTGGCTGATATTCTGGGTCATTTGTGTGTACTGTATGTAAACTATACTGTTCATACTATGCACATTTAAATGCATAGAGGTTGATGACCCACTACATTTGACAAAATGAGCAGTATACAGCCGTACCACACTGCAGAATACTATGTCCCACAATGCAATGCTCTCGACTGGGTCGTTCATTTCCTGTGTGACAAAATATTACAGCCGTAATCTTTGACTCATTATTGGAGATTTTTATACAAAATTGAAATTAACCTTCAGGGTCACACTTGTGATGCTCGAACAATAAGTGTTTATTTTTTCAATGAAATTATGAACTATATTGTGTTTAATTCTTTACCATTTTTGAGGGGATTTCATAACACTAGACAATATTCACCTCTAAATTATGATCATAATTTAATAATCCAAAAAATCTTATTATTGTCAATCAATTAATTTTACATTTAATTAAAATAATGAAATCTTATGCATTTTTTATAAAATATAAATGAAATTATATATATATATATATATATATATATATATAATATTTTATATTATGAAATATAAAATATGATATAATATATATGCTTATAATCTTATAATTTTCAAACATTGTTTTCTTTTTTTTAGGTTTTCATAATAAACAAAAAAACTTTATCATGGCTAGTTTGTAGATTTTACCTCTGTATTTTTGTATTCCCCATTGATTTATTACGGTGGTAATTGACCATTTTTAAGAGTATTTTGGGGTTTTTCCTGTTTTCTGTGAGGTTTTACCTTTCTCTCTCTTGCACTGTCACTTTAACATGTGGCGTGCTGATTGGCTGTCTGACCTGTCGAACATTCCTGATGCCATGACTGGCCGTGCTGCAATTTGCAATGCAATTTTGTGTTCATATAGCAAGTGTCACAAAAGTCACCAAGTTTCGTACCATGTAGATGAAATAAAACAATAAAAAAATGTTTTTTTTTTTTTTTTTAAATAGTCTAAAATGACTGAAAGGATTAAAAAGACAAAGCCCATAATTTTCATGATAACTGGACGTCACTCACAGGCAGTGTGATGAGGTCAAGTGACAATAGTGTAACATAATACTGATAACATTGTCATGCTTTTGTTTGCAGTCTTTCTTACAGAGCCGAAGTGTACTGTGACTGTGGGCCGTTTTCAAGTGTCTCCCAGTAAAGAGATTCCTGCTCCCGCCAGACACACAGAAAGTCAAAACACACCCATGGAAACTCCACCTGTCGTCCATCCGGATAACCTCTCCGCTCTTCCTTCCTGTGAGGCTCGGCGTGATTCGAGTCCTGCTGGCCAGCCCGAGGCGGGGGGCAATCAAAAAGAGCACCGACAGGGACAGGTTGAAGAGCAAGAGCAGGATAATGATGATTATGAGAGTGCTGTGGATAAGAAGCACAGGAGGAAGAAGGGACGCAGAGCGGATTGTGTCCCGGGTCTCATGGGAACATCAGTGGACAGCGGTTTTTCTGTGGCCCTGGACACGGAGGGGAGGGTGTGGGATGGAAACACGGCCAGCCCTCCGTATGCCACTCCGTTCCACAACCTGTGGATGAGCTACACGCGGAGCTCCTCCTACATGAGCAGCGACGAATCAGAGAGCGAGGATGAGGAGATGTGGGGGGAGCTACAGGAGATGAGGGAGAAGTAAGATGTGTTTTTATTGTATTTCTCTTAGGGCTGCGTGATTCATCGAATCGTTTAGATTTTGGCTTGCAAGGATTATGAACACTGAGATTATTGAGATTTTTGTGCCACATTCAGTTCCACAGTCTTGCAGTCTAGCTTTAGCAATCCTGAAGACCTTGATTAGCTTCAGGTGTGTTTGATTAGGGTTGGATCTGAAGGAGACTGGCCCTTCTGGATCACCGGTCCCCACCCCTGGTTTAAAGCAGTGTAGATATCAAGTATATTGGTATTATATACCAGTACAGTATATAAGTATACTTGGTAACATTTTACTTAAAGCCTTTATGTATAATACATAATTGTAACCAAAGTTTAAATGCATTATAATATTTGCAGATATAAATAGTCCAATATGATTTACTTTAATGGTGTGAAATGAATAATATTTATACAGCTATTTATAATATAATTTCCCTTATTTTGATGGCAAAATGAGACTGAAATGTAAACTGCACAATTATTACAGTTCTCAAATATTTGCAAATAGATTGAATAACTAAGGTCAGACGATTAATCAATAACTGTGCAATTTAATTAAAGACAACAATTCCCAGAATGCACTTCGCTGCCCTACTCTAGGCATGGCTACAGGATTACTGGACCACTTGCCCACTGCATTCATTTTCATAAAATCAGTTGAGTTAGAGACACTACAATTAAAAACTGAACGTGTCTGTTCGATATAATGTGAGTGAGCCGATTGAGTGTCACGGCACAAACGCAGCAGGAGTCGGATTACATTCATCACATGAGCTGTGATCAGTCTGGCGCATTTTCAGTTCATGTCTTTGGAAGTTTAACTTTCATAGGAAGTTCATTTAAAAAGTTGAAACACTCACTTTACTCTCCACCGCTCCGTTTACATGAATCTCCGCAGCTCCTGAACCAGTGCTGTGAGTGTGATGTTGAAAACATGTGAAAATAGCGCCTCCTGCTGGCTGTAGTCTTTAGCTTTCGGACAAAAAATCCTCAGATGATGCAAAATGATGATATTTGCGTCATCAGAGGAATTTTTCCAGAAATAAAATACATAATTCTCTCGTCTCAGGGTCATATGAGGGGGGAAAGTACGATAATTTGAATATACTCCTGGGTTTCTACTGATACAAAGCTTAATGCTAATCGCTGAAGTAACCCTTTAATAAAAACAAAACATTCACGGGTAAAATTACTGTTCATTTTCAAATAAAATTCAGAACTATTTTACATTAAGTGGAAAGGTTACGTTTATAATTTTGATCAGCTGAGCTATCGTTATCTGCATTATTTTCTAATAGTAATTATCAGTATCAGATTTTATTGCTAGCACATTTTTCACCCTTACTTGTACATTATCTCAATACATTTTATTTGACAAAAATAAAAACAATAAAAGTCAGTGGTGATTAGTGATAAAGCGTAGATAACTAATTTAATGTATTTCATTTATTTTAGTAATTATAAAACATTATTATAGTTAAAAAAATAGCAAATATTAGGAGAAAAGTATTTTTTCTTTCTCCATATTTATTTTTAAAGCTATCAGTCGATTCATTGGTTATCCCATGTTAGTTTCCATTATTATTATTATACCATTTATCATTTTTAAATTTGATCTGAAATGTATGGTTTGTTGTGTTTTAATATGTTATACTTTAAGTATTACCAGTAACTGTGCTTAAAATTATTCATGAGATCGTACAATGCATTATAAGGTGCATTACAAGGCATAATTAATGCATTAAAATACTTTTATAATGGATTATATATAAAGGCTTAAAGTAAAGTGTTACTGAAAATAATTCACTATCATGAAAAAAATGACTGTGAGATTGTAAGCGTTTGGTCATAATCATAATCACCCACTCCTAATCATGATTACAGTACTGAACATACTGATGGTGATTCTGAATTTTGCTGATTGCTCTGAAAACCGTCCTCTGTCCCTCTCAGGCATCTGTGTGAGGTTCAGTCTCTGCAGGCGCTGCAGAAGCGAGAGATAGAGGAGCTCTACGCCAAGATGGGGAAGGTTCCTCCGCCCTGTATCGTGTCTCCTGCAGCAATGCTCTCCAGCCGCCAGCGCCGCATGTCTAAAGGAGGAAACTTCCCGTCGTCTCGCAGAGACAGCCTCCAGAGAGTCGACATTCTCCCTTTAGCAGGTTCAGCAATGCTTCAGCCTTTTACATATATCCAGATTTGAACCATAATCATCATTTACCCCCTACACAGGCAGCTGCATTTTAAGGAAGCGTTCTTACTGAGATAGCAGATTTGGAACGCTCTACAGCAACAGTTCAGTGTTTCCACTAAGCATTAAATGACAGCATCACACAGACATTCTGGGTGAAATACAAAAACTTTGAATCATTTTCAAATAGTTTGACATAAATCAAGACCTCAGGAAAATGTTATGGGGTTTCTAATCAAAATATGACGTTCTGTTACGAAACAGGACATTGATTTCATACGTGTCCACAGTAGAGACACCAGGACTTTTTTTTGTTTATCAGGCTTTTGGGAGACACAACAAGTGAACAGGGAAAGAAATTAGATAGTAATGTTCCTGTAAAATATTACATATTATTATGAAAATGTTGCCAACTATTACTTCCATTATTACACGTCTTTTCATTACATGTTGCTCCAAGAACATATTTATATGCAAATTAAACAAAGATGCATTGCATTGAATGGGAAAACCCATGTGTGGCCATAGTATATCAATTCATTCCATTATATCCTTCATAACATAGTTGAGAATCATCTTTAAACAAAGTTTGGTTAAGAAAAATCCTGAAACCTGAAAAATTTATTGGTGAATAAAAAATAAATCCCATTGGATTTGACCAATATACATGTCATTTCTTGTCATTTTATTTTTTAAACAACTGAGTCCTGGTGTCCACTCATGAGGACGTGGCATAAGATATCTTTAAAAAAAAATAAAAACAAACAAAATATATATCTGCTTCTAATGCTCTAAACAATGCAATGACATGGAAAAAAAATACTAAATTCAAAAGACTGTTTTCCTGGGTGTTGTGAGGTTATGGGATGCAAAGATAGGGTCCTGCCTTGATGTCTTCAAATGCTGCCTTTGAGCACTAGCTTTAAGTACAGAGCCATATTAGTGGTTTTAGGTGGGGCTGAGTAAGCAATTGTTTAATTAAATGAAAACTGCAAATGAGCAAATGAAATGTTTAACATCTTCCTGTTCTGTGATCGGCCCACAGGGATCATGAGGAAGAACTCCCTGAGCGGCAGCAGTAGCAGCAGTTCCCAGGAAGATTCACGGCCGACTAAAGGAGTGACGTTCGCCACTGATTTTACTAGAATGGTATGAGATTCAGCACAGGCTCTCCCTCGTTTAATGAGTCCTTGATTACCATCACCTTTAACTCTTTCCCCGCCAGCGTTTAAAAAAAGTTGCCAGCCACCGCCAGAGCATGCAATATGTCAAAAGAAAGAGCTCACCCTCTTCTTTTACACAAACAAAAAAACTTTTATTCTAGCTTCATGCTTTCTTTTTTTATATCAACTCTTGTATATGGGTAAGTTTCATTAAAAAAAAGCAACATTTTGAACAAAAAGCTGAGAAAATCACGTTTTTGTGAAAGACTGCATCCAGATCAGATTCAGAGCGATGATCAAACACAGATGGAGTTTCAACACCTGTAGCTCGTCCTGGGTCCACATCTCATTCAGTAACTTTAGATAGTTTTGATTCATATGATGTTTAATGTTGACGATCCCATTATTTTTCATATGCGTCTGCTTGCATGCGATCGCTTGCTTTACTCTGTCATACTCGCGTGTGTTTTGATCTGGAGATTCAGTACTCATTCAGAAGATGCGCAATAACGCCCCTAGCGTCTAACACTGAAAACACATAAACCTGGAAAATTCTGTGTTTGGCCTGGAAGCATTTCACAAATAACGGAAAATTCTGTGTTTGGCGAAAGAGTTAATTGTGTAAACCAGCACTGCAGGAATGTTTATTCCGTATTGACTCTATCTACACAAACATAAAATAAAAAGTTTAATTCAATTTAGAATTAAAATCACATAATATAAGATTAAATCAAATAAAAAAATGAAAATGTATTTAAATTTAATAGCATTTAAAATATCCTTCCTCCTTTTTGGAAAGTAATAACACAACATTAATTTACCTTCGCAAATATTTTTGAACATTTTAATGATATATTGAATATGAATCCTAGATTTTTATGTCTTTGTTAAATAGGAGTCGTCATTTCAACCAGATCTTATTTAGATTCAAGATTGTTAGATTTGAGTAAGACATTTTTTTCTTTTTGTCTTTCAAAATGTTTTCTCGATTTTGTTTCTCGATCTCCGGTTTATTTTGTAGAAACCATGGAAACACCAAAGACGCTTTAATATATCATGTGTTTTATTAGACGGGCGAGCAACTGTTTGGAGACATTCACCGACAGAAAACTGATCATTGTTCTCCAGCTCAACACAGTTAGTCTGATTGTTTAAATCTGGTGTTCTTGATTTATGTTTGACCATGTCTAATATCAATCTCTTACTGTAGTGTCTCATAGCCGCCGCTGATTGAACACACACAGTAGCATTAAACATAACTTTAGCACACTCAAATATGTGTAATATGATAAAACAGCGCTGCGTTACTCCTCATACACGAGTGGAAGAATCGTTTTTGACAGAATAAAAGCTTTCGAGCCGTGTGCCGCGCTCGTCTCTCATTAGCATTCGCTCCATTCTTGTTCCGCTCGGGGGTTTCAGCCCCGCCCTGCTTCATACTACATTAACGGTAATAAATCTTTAATACTTTAGCTCATCCATGAATATGATTTCCGTGAAGACAACAACTGCCATGATCCTACGAAATCAAGACATCAAGCTACGCCTTTATTTTGAATAAGCGCCCTCCAGTGGCGGAAATTACATATTGTGCCTTTAAAGCTGATCTAGTCATAAAACACTGATATTATTTTCTTTTCATGCGTTCAAATCTGAATAGCGTTTGTCTTTTCTGTTTCCCCATCAGTAAGAATCCTGGCGGGACTTTATCAGACTACCTCATCCATCTGCGACTGCTCTCACCACAGCAAACCTTCAACAACCCGTCAGTCATATACTGAACGCAGGAACTGGACAGATTTGCCATGTAAAATATAATGTACAGTTTCCTAAGCAGAACATGCTGTTTGACTCGGAAGGGATGTTTCTAGTGCAAATGCACTAACTAGTCCACTCATTTCTGTGAAGAGCCAATGGTTTGGCAGGACTCTGCTGTTATTCGATGCTGTGACGTTCTCTCTGAAGGCTCGGCACTGAGGATGATTCCTAACCGTCTCTTTTGCACTTTCTGTAAATCTGCTGAACGGGCAAACATCTGTATCAACAGATGTCCTGCCGTTTCTGTTCTACTGCCTGTGTTTGCGCTGTAGAAACACCAAATCATCACGCAAGAACCGCTTGAACTCAGTAGATCCGGTCCTGAGATATTTCTGCTATAGGGTCTGCTTTATGATAATAGTTTAAATGTGAAATTATTAAAAACAGATTGAGGGTGGGCTAAATATATATATATATATATATATAGCTTTGAGATTCTCATCTATTGGGATGCAGAGTCTATGTTTATGTACATTTGCATATATATTTGAATGTCTTTTCCCAGTCTATGACTGATTTATCAATTGCACCAAAAATCAAAGCAAGTGTCAGCCATAAAGTTAAAGACAAATTAAAATGATGTGCACACTGCACTTTGGCATACGTTTCAAAGTCCCGTGTGAGGCTGTACAAGTCATTAATAAACGGCTGGTTTTTATGTTTACAAAGAGCAGTAAATTAAAGTGCATTCATTGTAATATTAACACAGATCTTCAGTAGCTTTCTGTAGTGATTAAGTAATATAAGGTGAAATCAGTTTTTATTTTCTAATTAACTTATGAGAACTTACATGATGTAAAGAGGGAATATAAACGTTCACAAATAGTCAAGTTTATCATGTATAAAAACATGGCTTCATACTTTGGGTGGGTTTCTGTCATGATGTATTGCACTTTTCCAGAGTTTCAAACACAAGATCTTTCATAAGACAACCCTCGAACATCCGTTCATGGCTCATTAAAAACTGTGAACAATCGTTTGGATGCCTTTATGTGTGCATTGAAATCAGTTCTAGACACAAACACAGCCGTGTGTTTTAGATGGAGAGAAATGTGACCATGCTCTGTTATACTGATCGCTTCAATGTGCAATGCAACACTGCCACGCTGTGCCTTCTCTAGCTTATGATGATTATGTATTATATTCTCAATCATATTTGTACATTTAAAGTCAATAAATAGCTATAAATAAAGATGACTATTGGTCGAGTATTCATTTTAGACACTGCTATTGTTTAGGAGACGTTTGTTTATTTAAAAAAAGAGACATAAACAAAAAGAATAGCCATTATTTAAATTAATCTCACTATGATTATGAATGTATTTGCACTCAAAGATGAGCAGTAGAATTATTGTATATAACAGGGAATATTATTTCCACTAACACAATCCACAAGCTGCATCTCAGAAACAGGTCTTTCCGGAAATGATGAGGAGCTGCCTTGGCAAAGGAAGGATTCCTCCTGGTCGAGTCTCTGTGATTTGAATGGATGTGGCGCCCTCTGCTGTCAGTGCACACAGTTCCTGGAGATTCAAGTTCTCAGTTGGCTCCGGTCTTCGGAGCACGTGCTTTTGCTTCTGCATCTATTTCATCCATGACTTTTTCTTGGGATACGGAGTAGAAAGTGTAGCCATCTGCAGACGGCTGGTGAAGGCAAATAGTTCATACTGGTTTGACGTAACAATTGGTTATGCATATTTATACAAGTGCTGTCAAATCGATTAATCGCATATAACAAAAGTTTTTGTTTACATAATGTAAGTGTGTGTGTGTGTGTGTACAGTAATAATGTATTATGTAAACAACTATTACACAATTATGCAAACTTTTATGTTGCGATTATTCGATTTGTTAGCTCTAATAAAATGTGTCCCTAGACCACAAAATCAAGACATAAGGGTAACATTTTTGATATTGAGAGTTATAAATCATATGAAAGCTGAATAAATAAGCTTTCCATTGATGTATGGTTTGTTAGGACAATATTTGGATACAAATATTTGAAAATCTGGGGTCCGTTCTTCGTACGTGGCTAACTCCGTTAGCTGGATTTGATTGTTGACGATTTGGCATGATCTTGGATTGTTTGGTTCTTCGATGCTCATCCTGGATTTGCTGTCATAGCAACAGATCCGTAAGCTTAAAGGGGCTCGGGATCAGCTTATTTCATGCAAACAGGATTAAACTGCATCTTGAGGTGATACTAAAAATCTGTCCCAACCACTGTTACTTTATTACAAGAGTTCATTACCACACCAGGGCAATAATCATTTTACATAATAATAATAATATAAAAATGTATTTGAATATTATAATGTTGTGTATAAAATGTTGTGAAAATTACTTTCCATCAAAAATAGGTTTACACACATGTTGTACAGTTACTCTGAGCGTGCATTCATTTGAGTGATGAGTGATATTATGGGATGGCTTGATGCAGATAACTTGAACTTGACCCTTAAGAAACTTTAATACTGTCACGTAACAAATGAAAACTAATTACAACATTGAAATAAAAATGTAACGGGTGTACAAATACTATAAAATCATCATGAATATAAATAATTGGGAATCATGTTTAAAAAAAACAGTGCACATTTCATTTATCTATTAGGTCTATAACTTTTATGTTGGTTTGGTCGTTTGGCTGTTTCCTTATAAAAGTCCAGGAATTCGTTTGTTGGTTTTTATTTGTCAAGTTTTTTTTACTAGGTGGCTCTTTTAGTTATGCGATTTCATTACGTTGCCGAGTATCGATGCATCTCTTCAGGGAACACGAGAATGTGCAGTAATCTCAGACAACCTCATCCAGATATTTTAATCCAAACCGCAAATTCGTTTTTAAGAACTAAATTAGCCAGAGATCAGTTATCACGATTAGAAGATCTGCGATCTGTCAAATCATCTCAGATGTATTAAGTGAGGTACGAAGAACGGTCCCCTGATGGTGCGGGAAAAAAAAAAACCTTAGCAATGCATATTACTACTAATAATACATTTTTTTATATATTTACATTAGGAAATTAGGAAAAATATTTACATGGAACATGATCTTTACTTAATATCCTAATGATTTTTGGCCTGAAAGAAACATCTATAATTTTGACCTGTACAATGTATTGTTGGCTATTGCCACAAATATACCCGTGCGACTTGTGACTGGTGTTGTGCTCCAGGGTCACATATTTTAGTTTTATACTTATTATAGGCCCTTCAAAAAAAGATATGTGATACGATGTACAAATCAGTCACAATGCAGAATTTTTTTATGATTAAATAAATCTTTGTCCTCCCCCTTCACCAACACTCACAGCTGATGACTTTGCATCATTCTTCACAAACAAAACCTCCTCACCACAAACTGACTCGCACATCTCAACACACACACACACACGCGCTCCCCTCCTTTTCTCTGCTCTCCGAGGCAGAAGTCTCGAAACTCATCCTTTCCAATCACCCCACTACCTGTCCGCTTGATCCTTTCCAATCACCCCACTACCTGTCCGCTTGATCCTTGACTCTCCTTCTTCAGGCCATTTCTTCTTCAGTTACTCCTGCACTCACTTACATAATCAACACTTCTCTTCACACCGGGACCTTTCCCACAGCATTTAAGCATGCTCGGGTAACCCCACTGCTTACGAAACCCTCTCTGAATCCAGCACTTATGGAAAACTACAGACCGGTCTCCCTTCTTCCTTTCATTGCAAAGACACTTCAGCGAGTTGTGTTCAACATACTCTTTAAGTTTCTTGAACAGAACAACCTCCAGGATAACAACCAATCCGGCTTCAAAAGCGGCCACTCGACTGAGACTGCCCTGCTCTTGGTTACTGAAGCACTGAGACAGGCAAGAGCAGTTCCCAGATCCTCAGTACTCATCCTGCTGGATCTGTCAGCTGCTTTTGACACAGTTAACCTCCAGATCCTCCTGACAACACTCATGAAGATGGGCATCTCAGGAACTGCTCTCCAGTGGTTCAAGTCTTACCTCTCAGGTAGGTCCTTCAGGGTGTCATGGAGAGGTGAAGCGTCTAAGTAACATCCGCTAGCTACTGAGGTTCCCCAGGGCTCAGTGCTAAGACCACTTCTCTTCTCCATCTACATGTCATCATTAGGTAGTGAACAAGCGAACAACGTCTCGTGGTGCCTTCCCAAAGAGGCATGAAATCACTCTCACTGACCTTTTCCTGAACCGTTCCCACCTGGTGGAACGACCAGCCTATCTCAATTCGAGCAGCCGAGTCTGTAAACATTTTCAAAGAACATCTTAAGACGCATCTGATCAATAAAGACTAGCACTTAACCATTCATTTTTATGTTTGTTTATAAAAAATAAAGTGTATGTGTACTCAGCTAGATTAACTGAGACTTGTTACAGCACTTGCACGCTGTTTAGGTGCTTCTATTGCTCTCCCCATTTTTAAATTTAACTCTGATTGTATTCAGGTGTATATGACATTCTTCTTTCTGATTGAAAGAAGAATGTCATATACACCTAGGATGGCTTAAGGGTGAGTAAATCATGGGCTAATTTGCATTTTTGGGTGAACTAACCCTTTAACTTAAAATCTCAGAGGGTACTTCAACTAAATATATTAGGTCAAAGTTGAAAGTTGAAAAATTGGATTGCATGTAAATGCAATTGCATCCCTGCATTGCATGCAGTGTTGTGCCAGTTCATACCTAAAAGAACTAGCTCAAAGTTCAGTTCACACAGATGATAATGAACTAGTTCATGTTCATAGTTCTTTTTTTTTTTAAATGAACTAAGTTCACATATCTAAAAATGAACTAGTTCACGTTCATTTGTTAAATTCTTTTAAGATAGGCCACTATCTTACTCAATAGAACCTCTTTACCATCCATTACCAGCTGCAAATCACTGCCACTCCAAAACTAATCAAAATTATTGTACCAATAAGCAAGAGACAATTATTATAGCCAGGAGAAAAATAATATTAGTAACACTTTACAATAATGGTGCACTAATATGCATTAATTCATGCTTAACTAATGGACAGATAATGATGAATTAATGTGTTACTAATGGTGAACTAACCCATTTATTAATGATTACTGCATCAGCAACTAATGAAGATTCAACATGATTAATAGATTAAGTAATCATTACATTGTTATTAGTTACATGTGTCATAATGTATTAATTCCTTAATAACATATTTTATGAACTAATAATGTAAATTAATGTGTAAATTACCAAACGGGTCAAAGCCATGCATTTCAACTTCCAGTTGTCTGCTTTAATTAATCATTAGCTAATGATTTATAGATGTGTCATTATGTTATGACTTTACTTGTTGGGGCACATGACTATTAACTAATTCAAAATTAATTCAAAACTCATAACCACAATTACATATTACTTAATCAATTAGTTAATAGTCATGTGCCCTAACAAGTAAAGTCTTAACATAATGACACATCTATAAATCATTAGCTAATGATTAATTAAAGCAGACAACTGGAAGTTGAAATGCATGGCTTTGACCGTTGTGGTAATTAACACATTAATTTACATTATTAGTTCATAAAAAATTTAACTAATAACAATGTAATGATTACTTAATCTATTAATCATGTCGAATCTTCATTAGTTGCTGATGCAGTGATCATTAATAAATGGGTTAGTTAACCATTAGTAACACATTAACTCCTCATTATCTGTGCATTAGTTAAGCATGAATTAATGCATATTAGTGCACCCTTATTGTAAAGTGTTACCATAATATATTTACCCCTTAAATAATGTGTAATCATGATATGTAGAAATTGGAAAAAACAAGGTGCAGTCAAGGTATACTGTATGTTCAGTGAAACTTTTATTTAGCCAGCATGAACCAAATTACAGGACTTAAAAATAAGGTATATTCATGGGGAAACGATCAGTCTACTGACAAAAGTAGTCATGTACTGTAATGTCAAATTAGCTTCGTTAATGATTTCTTGCGTTCATCATTCAGTCGCAGATATTTGCCAAGATAGCTCGGATGGCATAACTCGATGTGTCGTTTCAAATTTGAGCTTGATGTGGCTGACGTACGTACTTGTTTGTTTAGTCCCGGTGGGCACAGTTTGCACAAAATCGTAAGGTTTTTTCCGTCTGAGTCTTCCTTTGTTTGTACATAAAACTCTGCTAAGTGCTCTTCAAAACTGCCTTCAGCAGTAGCTAAGTTTGAATCACGTGAACTAGTACTAGCACTAGTCATGATGCTGGACCATCAGGTGTTTGCTGTAAACAGTCGTGTCGTAAAACCTGACTTTTCAAATGAGCGTGAACGTGAACTGCACATGCTGCTCATTCCTGCCAGAGTGAGCGCCGCTCTCGTTCACGTTCATTGAATGAAAAGTGATTCGTTCAGTTCAGCGTTCGGCGAAAATATGAACACGTTCAGTGAACGTCGTTCATTGAACGCGTTCATGCACAACACTGATTGCATGTACATATGAAATGATGGTCTGTTTTGACTGGCTGACAGAGTTAACAGCACCAGAAGGTTATTAACATATTCAAGTGTCTGTCTGTCTGATGTAACAAACACATTTGGAGAAGCACTGATCATCATGACATAAGCACTTATGCCACATTGGCTGATCATGTAATAATGCACCCACGTGTAGTATCTCACATCTGCGACCTAATATTACTGTCATTCATAATACCAACATAATCAGCTATATAATCTGACCTCTGTAACTCACAGTAGGAGTCTGCCGCTGACATAACCTTGTGTAACAGTTGTAAAGGATACAGATGCCGAGCACTACAGCGCCGATGGCAAGTCCTGTCGCAACGTTTCGACCCCGGAGCTTTTCTGTTCGCTTCTTCCACTGCGCCAGCTCCACTTGTCGGATGAACTGCTGCTGTTCCCTGGTCAGATCGTCCTTGACAGGGTCTATTCTCTTTGCAAACTGGGCTTCAGGTTTGGCGTCCCCTTGACTGCTCTTGTCTGCCATGTTTGAAGCGCTGTGCTGTGACGTAACGCGGGGTTATTTTGTACGTCAATGCTGCGCCGCATTTGCGCAGGTCTCCTTGCCATTTCCCCCCTCCGCACTCAAATTCAGTTGTGTAAGATCAGGGCAGGATATAATAATATTCCGTAGGTTATCCTGGTATAATGATGTAACTCGAACTTGTGCCAACTACTATTCAACATTTTTTCGTTAGCTGGTTTTGAAATTTAAATAAATAAATAAACCTTTTCAAATAAAACAACCTGGCATAGGGGCTAGTAGAAGTAAGATAATAATAATAATAATAATAAACTGATACAAATAAATAAGAACATGTATTAAAGTAAAATAATATAAAATTTATTTTAAATTAATTAATTAATGTGGCATCTAAAAGTTTGAAAACGTCTAAAATAAGGCTATATAGACCCTAAGGAGGTTCCCATGGGATCATTTCATGGAGTTAGTTGTAATTAATTATTTTAGTCTGGATTCATTTATTTTGATAACATTTTATGAATTAAACAGCTCATAAACGTACAAATGTAAATAACCCATTAAACGCATGCATGCACCGTTCAGGCATAACATTATGACCACCTTCCTAATATTGTGTCGGTCTCTCTTTTGCTGCCAGAACAGTCCTGACCCATCAAGGCATTGACTCCACTAGACCCCTGAAGGTGTGCTGTGGTATCTGGCACCAAGATGTTAGCAGCAGATCCTTTAAGTCCTGTAAGTTGCGAGGTGGGCCCTCCATATGACTTGTTTGTTCAGCACATCCCACAGATGCTCGATTGGATTGAGATCTGGGGAATTCGGAGGTCGAGTCAACACCTCAAACTCGTTGTTGTGCTCCTCAAACCATTCCTGAACCATTTTTGCTTTGTGGCAGCATCACCTGCATCATCTGACAGCTTTCTATCAGAACCAGCATTAACTTCTTGAGCAATTTGAGCTCCAGTAGCTTGTCTGTTTGATCGGACCACACGGGCCAGCCTTTGCTCCCCAGTGACCACTGCAGACCGGGAACACCACACAAGAGCTGCAGTTTTGGAGATGCTCTGACTCAGTCGTCTAGCCATCACAATTTGGCCCTTATCAAACTCGCTCAAATCCTTACTCTTGCCCATTTTTCCTGCTTCTAACACATCAACTTTGAAGACAAAATGTTCACTTGATGCTTAATATATCCCACCCACTAACAGGCGCTGTGATTAAGAGATAATCAGTTGTTCACTTCACTGGTCAGTGGTCATAATGTTATGCCTAATCGGTGTATATATATCGAACTGTTCCCTCATGTTTCTTATTCAAAGAGGTTTTATTATTTATCAAACTGATGCTGCTAAAGCTTCGTCCACATACAAGATATAATTCTGAGAGCTGGATTTACTTTATTATTTATATATATTTACCTATTTATCTTTATCTTAATTTTCTTTGATGTAAAGCTGCAAGGGGCCCAAGAAAGAGGCACTGATTACATACAATCAACTAAATATCTTAATTTTTATTGCAATTTCTCAGTTTCCCATATATGGGCTCCACTTTTCAGTAGACTGCAACAATTACTAGAGCATCAACATCCTGGAAAAAACCAGGAAGTCAGAGGTCCACACCTGAAGGCTACACAGAATCTCTTACAATACAATGTGCATTTAGAAGGATTTACTGTACTTTATCTGCTACAGTAAAATACCTGTATGTTATATTAGACAGCAACTATCTTTTGAAAATCATATTTCATATGTTACAAAAACAGACTTCCATCTCAGAAACTTCGCTAAGCTACGGAACATGTTCTCTGTTTCAGATGCACAAAAGTTAGTTCATGCATTCATGACTCTAGACTGTATTACTGTAATGCATTACTAGCTGGCTGTCCTGCATCCTCAATGAATAAGCTACAGTTAGTCCAAAATGCAGCTGCTGAGTTCTAACTAGCTCAAGAAAATATGATCATATACTGTAACACCAAAAATCATCTCTGCACTGGTTACCAGTTAAGTTCCGTATCAATTATAAAATATTGCTAGTGACCAATAAGGCCCTAAACAATGTAGCTCCTGTGGATGCCCATCCTGAGGTAACTAGAGAGGTAACACGGATCCAGCCTCTTATGAAGACTTCAGATGCTCTAACACCCAGGAAGAGACGACAGCAACTCCTGCGAGAACTTCAGATGACGCAAACTCTGAATCAACATGGACCAAAATGTCCCATATATTGTAATCCATTGTTCAAAACTTAAAATTACTTAATGAGCTCATTGTTTCTACTGTAAATGTATACATTGTATAACTGCGTGATTTGTATATGTGCAATTCACTCAAAATTGTAATGTAGACTCATCGGATCACTAGCCAGCAGCAATAAACAACTCGAAGAAGACAGCAAGATATTGTGGAAGAACTCAGTCGCTGCATAAGCTTCCTTCGGATACTAATATTAGGAATGTGTGATACTTCATTTATTTTTTAATGAAGTTCCAGCTCACGTGGGGAAGACATGTACGTGTGTTCGCTTCATTTCACGGCGGAATCGTTTGTACACAAGTCTCAGGCTCTGGATTTGCAGACACAGTGTTGTGCCTTCTGTATTGGATTCGACAGGAATGGTGCAGCAAACTTATGTGAGTAAAACGTCTTTTTTATATGTAATGGTCGGCAGGCCTATGAATCTCAAATAGTGAAATAATATTCCTTTCTTGATTTGGGCACGCATGTGTGTGTGTGGTTCGTGCTTATCAACCGATCGGGCGGGCCATGTAATACAGAAAAAATATTCCAATCAATCTCGGGTGGATGAGAAATAAATCATTGTGTTTGTTTGATAAAGACATTTACGAGCCCTGTGATCGAGAGAATCATTCCGGTTGCTGCTTTCAGAACGATCCCTCCCTAATGTGAACTGAACTGACATGGAGCTGAAGCTCATTAAATATGCAAATCTTATCCAATCCCAGCCGTGGGCGTTTACTTCCAAGTCTCCAGTGCGGCACGCCCATCGAAACCCAGCGTTCAGGAGAAAGCCTCAAAACCAGTGTAGAAAATAGCCTATTACTTATTCATTATGATGTTTTTGAATGTAAAAACCACACGAACGTCATTAGTTGACCTCAGACAACAGTATAAAAAAATGAAAAAACCCAGTTCATGACACCTTTAATAGTGCGTATCCTTTAAAAATGCATTTCAAATTGTTTTTAAAATTTTCACAGAATAATACAGACTAAAGAGAAAGATAAAAAAGATAATTTTGTGGCACAATGAAGCCTGTCAGCCCACCCATAACTCTGTCAAACAGTACAACAATTCTTTTAAAAATAGACAAAGACACTTGATCAAATGAAATGACATTGATATGTGACGAGATATGTGGAAAAACATCACCAGAATTTAAAACTGATTGTGGCAAATTATGTTGCTACATCAATACCCAGTAAAACAAATAGATTTTTGTGATTTATAACATGCATATATATTTAAAGCAGTAAAAGATAACAAATTATCATAACCCAGTATATAGAAGTTGATGGAATACAGGATATGGAAGAAATTAATTATTATTTGAACTATTTAAAATCAGGTAATAATTAACATTGTGTAAGATTACTCAAGAAAACAACAAAATGTAGTCAGAGATCAAAACAGTGTACTTGTAAAATCGACTGAGCACAAACCCACTTATGTTGGCATCGCTGTGTTGTCTATTTTTTACATGCACTACAATTCACATGTTTGGGGTTATGATTTTTAACATGTTTTTAAAAAGAAGTCTCTTCTGCTCACCAAGGCTGCATATATTTAATCAAAAATATAGTTAGACAGTAATATTGTAAAATATTAGTAGGGTCCAACGGGGCTAAAGGCTCCATGGGGTAAAAGGCTCCTTGGATTTGATCTTCCTCTAAACCTCTAGAGCCCTTTCCAAAACATCCGCTCTCCAGGATGCACGTGGAGATTGGTCCGATCTTTGATGTGATTACAGGCAACAGCGCAAAGTAGATTCTGCGCTCATTTGATCGAATATTTGATGTTTTTAAAAATGTTGTAGATTTAAGTAGCAAATAAGAATCACATACATTTTTGAATATATTTTGAAACAAAGGTATTGTTGATGTTTGTCAGTTTTAGGTAATTAAAGCAACAGTTTTGCAATTATGGAAGAATATGTGAAAGTATGGTATTTGGGGTAAAAGGCACCCCTGCTGTCGGGGCAAAAGGCGCCATATTTAACATGATCATAAACAGCCGCTGACTTTTCCACTTGTTGACATGACATGGTTATATTCAGATTGTAAGTATCATATATTAAGTTGGGTGTCCACCTTAGAGATAATCAGCATATTTATAATGAAACCATCATATTTAAAAATGAGATATTAATCATATCATATAATAAAATATAATTGATTGTAACTACTGTAAATCTATATTCAATTATTATGGGATATCCTTCAATGCTTTCAGAATCTTGACATTTTTAAATGATTTTGTTTCTATATTTTTCAAATATATTTCTATATTAACATATTTTAATGATAGCATATTTATTGATAAAAATGAATTATTTTATTCATCAAAATAAACAGAAAATAGTTCAAACTTTGCTAAAGTTATTGTTTTGAACAAGTATTAACTTAGACATTATTAAAAACAAACTATTTTAGCAAAGGTATTTATATCAATGTGTCTTTTGTACCATGTGTGGGTTAAAAGGCCCCGCTCGTCACCTCATACATTTTAAAGATTTTTTAATTGCTCCATAAATGTCTGATACAAACATACATCATTTTCTGTACATCAAACATTATAGGAGTAGTGAAAAGCAAACTTTTTTAAGGTGTGCCTTTAGCCCCATTGTACCCTAATATTATAGATACCTTAAAATAAATGCTTTCTATTGTAATATATTTAAAAGTGTAATTTATTCCTGTGATGGAAAGCTGGATTTTCCGCAGTGTCTTTACTTATTGTTGAAGAAGAGAAGGAAGTGAAGTAGGAGGAGGATCAGGACAGGTGTAGCTGTTGTCAGAATCGTTTCCAGCGGAGCGAAACTGCACAAAACCTGGAGGATCGCTGCAGATAAAGGATGTGATCCATTCCTGATAGCGGGATACTCTGGTGTAAACACCGGGATATTCAGGTCGAGCACAGCCTTTTCCAAAGCTAGCGATCCCAGACTGGACCCAAACAGAGCTCTGCCTGCTCACCATCGGACCTCCGATGTCCCCCTGAAAATACAAATCAATGCAATCATTGTAGAAAGAGACATTCAGTACTGGTCAAGAGTTTGGGGTCAGTAAGATTTATTTAAATAAACGAACACCTTCATTCAGCAAGGACGTATTAAATTGATCAAAAGTGACAGTAATGATGATTTCGATTTCAAATAAATATGTTCTATTCATCAAGGAATCCTGGACATTTTTATCACGTTTCCACAAAAATATGAAGCAAAACAACAGTTTTCATCATTGATAATAAGAAGTAATGTTTTTTTAATCAGCTAA
Source organism: Gobiocypris rarus (assembly GCA_023029165.1). Taxonomy (NCBI): domain Eukaryota; kingdom Metazoa; phylum Chordata; class Actinopteri; order Cypriniformes; family Gobionidae; genus Gobiocypris; species Gobiocypris rarus. The sequence continues at coordinate 3,863,711 of CM040920.1, read as the reverse complement.
TCAGCATATTCAAATTATTTTTGAAGGGGTAACACTTTAGAATCCAGTAACTACTATAAACAAACAAGAAACTCTCATTAATCATTTTGTAAGTAAGTGCTTCCTCTCATGAGGGAGCGCGGAGGCATATAAGGACCAGTGACACCAGTGAAGGACGAGAGAGGACCAGGCCTGGAGATTACGTTGTGGTTTATTTACATTTTTGGGTAACACTTTACTTGAAGGGGTGTGCATGAGACTGACATGACACCTTCATAATCATGACATTACGTATGTCATGAATATGAAGGAGTTTTTATGCATCTTCAGGACAACTGTCGTTAAGTGTCATTCGCTCTATTATGTCATTTAATGTAAAGATAACATTAATTGAGACGTTGTTGTTATGACAACTTGACATTACCAAGACAACATAACCTAAACCATTAATTATTTTATAACAGCGTCATTAATATTTTTCAGTTCATAGTTTTTTTTAAGTTTCCCCCACCAGCTCCAACAGAAGGTCAGATAATAGACAATTTCAAATGTCTTAAAAATATGAATAGGTGTTCAAGAGTGGTTTACTTTTGTTTTGTTTGTTTATTTTGTATTAAAGTCTTTTAAATGTTCTCCGGTTCCCACCTCCTTCTTCCCATATTTAAGAACTTCATTACAGCCGTGTCATGCAGGAGACACTACAAAGAAACGGGAGATTCGAGCAGAGCGTTCAAACAGGTCTAGAGCGTCTTTACATTGAAAACAATGGAAAAGTAGCACAGTGGAATGGAATACTGCATTTTTTTGTGAGCCGGCCCCTGCAGTATGATGTCTCCCTGACCGGCCTTCATTGGTGACAGCCATGTAACGATAAAAGTGATGCACCAGAATTTTTGCAAACTATGTGGTGGAACTGTGGTGGCGATATGGTGGAATAAGTCCTAGGGCCCTATTTTAACGATCTGAAATGCACGTGTCAAAGCGCGAAGTGCAAGTAACTTTGTGGGCGGGTCTCGGTGCTATTGCTATTTTCCCGGCGGGATAAATGGCTCTTGCGCCCGGCGCAAATCTAAAATGGGTTGGTCTGAAGTAGCTTCATTATTCATAGGTGTGGTTTGGGTGTAACGTGAATAAACCAATCAGAGCGTCATCCAACATTCCCTTTAAAAGCAGGTGCGCAAGATCCATTATGGATCGCACGCCAGGAGCGGTTCACAGCCGAGAGACTGATGTTCTTGTAAACCTGAATAATTTGTAAGCTAGATTTATGCCTATTTTTTCACATCTTCGTGGCACACCACAATGATTTCCGTCATCTCATGTGTTAATATTTTTTTAGTGTCACAATTTATGATTTGCAAAAATAACTGTTGCATCTGTGTAGATTACATGAGCAAAGTGTATGCGCGTTGTGAACGCTATACATTATGGTCAAGCAAGCGCCCTTAAAATAGCATAATGAACAACGCGCAACGCGCCACTGACTTTAGACTAGGTTTTTTTCTGGTCAGTGGCGCAATTGTTTAATGGAACAGCAAAATAGCACCAGGGATTGTTTGCGCCGGAACACGCCTCCTTTTTTGCGCTGAACTGCTCAGGGAGCGCAAGTTCATTCACTAGTTTAGTGACGTGCTTCTGTGGAGGGAAAAGTGCGCTTTGCACGGGTGCAAAATAGGAATGACACATGCGTCGGTGTACAAAGTCAATTGCGCTGGGTGCAAGATAGGGCCCCTAAAGTAAAAGTCTAAATGAAAGAGCCAGTCGCTGATTGGTAAAGCCTCATGTCACTGCAGCTGCTGTTAGAATCACCGGTTGCTATAGAAATGCTTAAGATTGCACATGCACATTGTTTGGTCCAGCCTGAAATATATGCTTTTTTACCCTATTTAAGCAACAAAAACAAAAAAACATTTATGCAGCAGTTCATGTCAGTTTTTGTTGAGTTTTCCCGCCACTCTTAAGTTGTCATGGAGATTCATTTAGTTTTACTATGTAATCGGACATACTGCTCTGTTGGCGTAGTTTTTCGCATGCTACATAGTAGAGAAGTGTTCATTTTCAGACGCAGTGTTACTGTTTACTTTGTAAGTTGAACAGGGTTTGTGTACCTGACATGAGTCCTTGCCTCCCTCCAGTAGACCAGCACAGATCATGTTGTCTGTTATCTCTCCAACTCCATAGGGACAGCTGCACTGTCTGTTACCGATTACAGGAACCTCCACTTCCTGTAGAACATTAGGGGACGGGAGGGACACTGTAGGAAAGACATGAGAAGTTATTTTCTTGTTGATTTTAATGTACCTAATAAGTGAAACAAGAATGAATTCTCACCACCTTCAGCAATGTTTCCCCATCCGGTGATCCAGCTGTCTGTGCCGCTGTTAAACACACTGCGATCAGCTGCTAGACAGACGGGTCTGATGTAGTCAGTGAAGGTGACGGGAGAGCTCAATTTGACCAATGCGATATCATTGTTTTTCGTAATACAGTTGTAACTGGGATGTTTGATGACTGCCATCACATCTCTGAACTCTTTATTGGGGTTGAAGCTTTTCTGGGTTTGTTGTCCCAAGACCACAGTTAAATAAAACCTGGGATATCTGAAATATAGAAATATAAAGAAATAAATAGAGAAAGTAGTCAAGAAGAGTTTTAAACAGTGTTGTATACTCGAGACTCAGACTCGGTCTCGAGACCATATTTTATGGTCTTGGCCTTGTCATGGACTCGTGTGCATTTGGACTCGGAATTGGATTCATTCCCGAGTCCACTCGAGTCCCAATCAAAATATTTCATGATTATTACTGTACATTAATATTTCTTTAATAAGAATGTTGTCCCAGTCTTGTCTAATACAGGCTTCTAGTTGCTCAACTGTCTTAGGTCTTCTTTGTCGCATCTTCCTCAATATGATGCTCCAAATGTTTTCTATGGATGAAAGATCTGGACTGCAGGCTGGCCGTTTCTGTACCTGCTGGATCCTTCTTCTATGCAGCCATGATGTTGTAATTGATGCAGTATGTGGTCTGGCATTGTCATGTTGGAAAATGCAAGGTCTTCCCTGAAAGAGACGACGTCTGGATGGGCGCATATGTTGTTCTAGAACTTGGATATAGCTTTCAGCATTGATGATGCCTTTCCAGATGTGTAAGCTGCCCATGCCACACGCACTCATGCAATCCCATACCATCAGAGATGCAGGCTTCTGAACTGAGCGCTGATAACAACTTGGGTTGTCCTTGTCCTCTTTAGTCCGGATGACATGGCGTCCCAGTTTTCCAAAAAGAACTTCAACTTTTGATTCGTCTGACCACAGAACAGTTTTCCACTTTGCCACAGTCCATTTGAAATGAGCCTTGGCCCAGAGAAAATGCCTGTGCTTATGGATCATGTTTAGATATGGCTTCTTTTTTGACCTATAGAGTTTTAGCCGGCTGCTGACAGTCTCAACACTGAACATCTTCCCCCAAAAATGTCTAACAGTAGGCCGCCCGCCCTCTCTCCCTCGCCCGCACATTCGCACGTTTGCATTAAAAAGACAGCAGTTTTTCTGCAGTCACACTGTGCACGCCCTCCGCAACTAAAATGTTAATTTAATTGAGTTCTAATGTTGTTTGTGGATTTTCTCTGGTCTTGGTCTCGACTCGGTCTCTGATGAGCTGGTCTCGACTACAACACTGGTTTTAAACCTGTAAAGCCTGACATATTAAATGTCATAAAAAATAAATATTAAAAAAAAAAATTAACTGCAATATAGTGCAGATGCTGATATATATATGTAATAGGTAATTATGTAAATCAATGATATCTTTAAACAGACTACTTACTTAAAATGCATATAAATATCAGTCGTCACTCTAGATCTGCCTATAATATGTCTTAGTCAGATGATATTTAAATGCTTAGTTTGGCTATCATGTAGTAGAGATTGTGTCCAAATGATTTTTCAGAAACTTTTTGATCATGTTGACCTTTTAATATCAATATATGATATAGTAGGCTTTAAAGGATTAGTTCACTTTAAAATGAAAATGTCCTGATAATTTACTCACCCCAATCTCATCCAAGGTGTTGATGTCTTTCTTTCTTCAGTCGAAAAGAAATTACGTTTTTTGAGGAAAACATTTCAGGATTTTTCTCCACATAATGGACTTCAATGGGGACCAACGGTTGAATCCTTCAGCAAAAAAAGGTAAAACAACGATGTCGGACGATTTTGAAGTTGAAGTTTGAAGTTGTTTTTTGGTCTTCGCACGTTCGCTTAGGGCGGTACTTCTGCCTGCGTATAGCGTGACCTTTCCGACGTGATTACACAATCCCTGGTGATCCGCAGAGCAGTGCAAGATGAGCAATTTAGGTTAAAAAGTATATATATATATATATATATATATATATATATATATATATATATATATATATATATATATATATATATTCATGGTATCGTGCACAGCCTCTGAAGCCCTTCCTTTGAAACTGCATTGATTTGGACCTTTAAACGTTGGTTGCCATTATGTGGAGAAAGATCCTGGAATGTTTTCCTAAAAAAACGCAATTTCTTTTCGACTGAAGAAAGACACGAACACCTTGGATGTGATGGGGGGGGGAGACATTTTCCTTTGGAAGTGAACTAATCCTTGAATAGGGTTAAATCAATTCCTCAATTCAAATGTAATCTACTCAAAGCATCTATGAAAGCTGAAATCTTTAGTTGAATGGGTTTACCTATCAACACAGTGGGCAGCGGTCAGCACCCACTCTTTGTTGATGAGAGAAGCTCCACAGAAGTGTCTGCCGCTCAGAAGAATGCTAGCCTGCCACGGCCAGCGTCCAGCTGAAGCGTTCTGACCCCCTGCTGTCCTGCTGCTGGCAGTAAATGTGGTTTTTCCACACACCTGAGCACTGGGAAGATCATCTGAAGCTGCAAACACACAAGACACAATGTTGTTTTACCCAAAAGCTTCTCAAGCAGCACGTATGCATGCACCTCATTTGATGAAGGGGACTCATTTTTAATTCTGATTCAGTATGTAGCCTACATTATAGCGATTACTCAAATAAAATTCTTAAAAAAGTATGATGAAAAAAAATGATCCTTTCCAACCCCACATAAAATATTGATAAATATGATAAATTCCCGACATTTCAGTTCAAGCTGCCAATCAAAAGGCTCTTTTCACATAAAATGATTTTAAATATACACACTCATATACATATATATACAGTATATAAACCCACCAACAAAGACTTCTTCACAAATCATATAAAATCAAAAGATTCAAAACAGCAAATCTCGCTATGGTGGAGAGTTTTCAGCATAGTTCACCAACAATAACCATTAAAATGATTAAAGGTAAAAATATGTATAATCTGTGTCAAGGTTCTGCCCTAGCAGCCTTGTCCGTGTTATCTTTGTTTAATGTCTCTATGTTTGTGTTGTGTCTAAGCACATGTCATTTATGTGTTGTCACGTGTGTTGTGTCTAAGCACATGACTCTGTCTTTTGCTTGTGTTTTCCATGCGTACCTTGTGTCCCGCCTCCTTGTTTCCCGTTAACACACCCCCTTGTTTAGTCCTTGGCTGAATCCGAAATCGCCCACTACCGTCAAATAGGCCATTGGCGCATTAACGAGTGTACACCCGATGAACACGCAACGGCTGTCTAAATACACACACTCATTTTCATTCACTCCTTCAAGTGCACTGTATTAGTGGACTAAAGTAGGGAATAGTGAATGAGGGTTTAGGGGGCGATTTCAGATTCAGTCCTGGTCTAGTCCTCGTTTCATTAATTGTGTTCACCTGATCCTCATGTGCTGTTCCCTATATATCGAGCTCCTTTCACTCTTGTCTTTGCTGGTTCGTTGTACGTATTCTGTGTGTGTGTGTGTGTGTCCTGGTAATCCCTACGGTATGGGGACAAAATGTCCCCACAAAGATGGCAATATCCGAAATCCTTGTCCTTGTGGGGACATTTTTTGGTCCCCATGAGGAAAACAGGTCATAAACCCCACTAAGTGATGTTTTTTGAACATGTAAAAATGCAGCATGTCTCCTGTGATGGGTAGGTTTAGGGGCAGGGGCAGTGTAGCGGGATAGAAAATACAGTTTGTACAGTATAAAATGCATTACGCCTATGGAATGTCCACAAAAAACATGGAAACACAACAAGAGTGTGTGTGTGTGTGTGTGTGTGTCGTGTCGTGTCAGTTCTAGCTTTGAATTTATTTATTTTCAGTTTTTTCTTCGTTCCTGGATTTTTAGTTTAGTCAAATTTCTGTCTTTATTTTGCTCTAGTTTGCTTTAGTTTCTCTTGTTTTTCCTCTTATTTGTTTGCTACTCTTTTATTTTTCCCTTTTCTAGCTCCAGTTATATTTAATCTCTCATTTGTTTTCTGGTGTTCTAGTTGACATTTTTTATTTGTTTTGTTTTCAAAATTCTGAGGGGACACATGCCAGATTGAAAGTACATTCTGCTATAGATATTTTTTTGCATAATGTTTTTTTTTTTTTTTAACCAAAAACAGAGGGATCATTTATTTTAATATATTCTGTACCTTTAGGGTTAGTTCTGTCACAAAATCCTGCAAAACAAATCAGAGGCAGATATTACACAATACTTTGTATAAATATTTAAAGAAACAAAATAATGCATGTTTTGAGTCACCATGTATAATATTAGACATCTGAAATGGAGGTAAAAGGCACATTTCATTAAGACACATATATACCATTTCCTTCTGATGAATTGTCGACACGAAATACCCATCTACCCATGACGTTGACATTGCTTGTGTATGGCAGGTTTGTGATGTCAGAAACAGGAATTAAAAAGACATTAGTAGAGCAAATTGTGTCGTAGCCAGACTGTTAATAAAGAAAACAAGAAGAAAAAAACTACATTAAATCAAAAAGCATTTCACACAAAATCATAAACTATTAATGCATTTTCCACACTGCTTTACCTCTGCAGTATAGGTGGGGGTGATATGATCATAATGCATGAGTGTAAACGACAGGTTTTTTCCAGACACCAAAACCACCTGGAAAGTCGACTCCTGGAAAAGAGAATTCCTCATTAATGCAAGCATCATTCTGGATATGCCATAAATCTCAGTTTAGTGAAAATACTATGCAATAAAAAATTAATGCTAATTGACAGAAAAACATACTGTCTCACTGTTTCCATAATACGGCACTTTATCCCATGTAGCAATAAAAACCAACGAAGCAGAGAAGTTCAGGTTAGGGTAATATTGGTTTATATCTCTTGAAGCCCGTTTCAGGAGATGACCATCTGTAACTTGTCGGTAAGAGATGGTTCCTTTCCCACGACTATCAATATCTGTCAACAGTGGAGCGATGATGTCTCTGGTCGAGCATGCAGGAAAATGATAGGGATAATATTGGTCAAGTGGCTCAACAAAGGTCAGGTCTCCGTTATTATTCACCTGTAGGATCAAAATATATTAGCTGGATTTTCAAGTGACATCATCTATGTCGAATATTCATTAATTAATGAATCTTACAAATATTTTGTCATATACATGGCCAAAGTACACAAATGGCCATCGCAAGGGGATCGGTGGGGAACTTCCATCATCCGACTGTGGGTTTTTCTCATCCTCTGCATCTCCATATGGGTAGAATATTCCTAATATTCCCAATAGTATCATGAATGTATTATGAATGTTTCAAGATTTGAAGGAGGAAATTTTATAATGCCTACATTTTTCTTTCGTTATTTTTCATGGATATTTATAATATATTGTATTAAGCTGTGGTGTTACCCTTAGGCCCACTATCAACACGAAATACCCAGCGGCCCATCACATTGACATTGCTGGTGTTGGAGATCTTATTTGCATCAGCCACAGGGATTGAAAAATAATTTGTTGAGTTTGTGTCATAGCCAGCCTAAATAAACAAAACATAACCATTATCAGAAAGGCTTTGCAACACAATATATTTACATGTTGTCTAGTATTATATTAGTGCCAGAGTTCAGAGATACCATTCCAATTCTTTCTAACCTGAAACCTTTGATCCGTAGAGGAGATATTCCCGTAATTCATCACAACAAAAGACAGAGAGCCACCAGAGACCAAAACAACTTGAAAAGATGAACTCTGTTAAAGAAAAAAAGCATTAGGCAAAGAGTAATTGTGTCTTTATGCTTGATTAATTCTGCACTGCCTTGACTAAAAGATATTTATCTTCCCGTTTTTTGCTTTAATATTCATAACAGCTTTCCGTTTTCTTTCATGCAAATTATCAAAGAGACATCTAAGTGAAATTTGTGGGCAAAAAAGGTTCATTGTCTATTATCAGTAGGGTAGTGATGCACTACTCACACAGAACCAATCAGCTTTCTTTTGCTTGACCAACATGAAAATGAGCGAAATCACTCTAGATTGCACAGATTTCTGGAAATTCTGCCAAGCAATGGTAAGCATATTACATTGGTGAAACTTACAAATGAGGGCGAGAGGATCCAAATGCAGTGAAGTTTAATAAATCAATAAACAAAACACAAAGAACCAGGAACAAAGTGACAGAACTGAGACATCCAACGTGTAACATCCACAGAGAGTCAATGTTACGTTTTAAACAAGGGACAAACAGGTGCGAGGACTCAAGTGCAGAAATGAATTTTATTATAAAAATAAAACAAACAAAATACAAAACAAAACCCACGAGGGGGAAAAATACATAAACTAGAAAAGACAAGAACATACCGACACGGGGAACTGGGAGACGTAGACAAGACAACAGACCAGGGCGGCACGGGAGGGACAGACCAGGCGGCACGGGAGGGACAGACCAGGGCGGCACGGGAGGACAGACCAGGGAGGGACGGGAGGGACAGACCAGGGAGGTACGGGAGGGACAGACCAGGGGCGGGACGGGAGGGACAGACCAGGGCGGGACGGGAGGGACAGACCAGGGCGGGACGGGAGGGACACCAGGGTGGGACGGGAGGGACAGACCTGGGAGAAACAGATAAGGAAGGGGAAAACAAGGGAGGGACAGGAACACAAAGAGTTCAGGCGGCCGGGGGCCGGAGGGCCAGCAGAGTTAAGGCGGCCGGGGGCCGGAGTGGCCAGCAGAGTTCAGGCGGCGGGGCCGGAGTGGCCAGCAGAGTTCAGGCGGCCGGAGTGGCCAGCAAAGTTCAGGCGGCCGGGGGGGCCGGAGTGGCCAGCAGAGTTTAGGCGGCCGGGGAGCCGGAGTGGCCAGCAGAGTTCAGGCGGCCGGGCGGCCAGCAGAGATCAGGCCGGGATGGCCAGCAGAGTTCAGGCGGCCGGGAGCCGGAGTGGCCAGCATAGTTCAGGCGGCCGGGCGGCCAGCAGAGATCAGGCGCCGGGATGGCCAGCAGAGTTCAGGCGGCCGGGATGGCCAGCAGAGTTCAGGTGGCCGGGCGGCCAGCAGAGTTCAGGCGGCCGGGGCGGCCAACAGGGTTCAGGCGGCCGGGGCGGCACATCCAGCACAGTGTCCGCCGGAAACGGGACCGCCGGCTCAGGGTCCGCGGAAACGGGACCGCCCGGCTCAGGGTCCGCCGGAAACGGGACCGCCCGGCTCAGGGTCCGCCGGAAACGGGACCGCCCGGCTCAGGGTCCGCCGGAAACGGGACCGCCGGCTCAGGGTCCGCCGGCACAGGGTCCACCGGCACAGGGTCCACCGGCACTGGGACCACCGGGACTGGGACCACCGGGACTGGGACCACCGGGACTGCCTCTGGGGGCTCGGAGAAAGTCCTGTGCTTCTCCCAAGCCCTCCAGAAGGCCACCATAAGGTATCCGGTCACAGCCCTCCAGGCCATGTCCGGACTCGGGACCACCGGATCAGGGCTCCCGAACACGATCCACGGGACTGGGACCACCGGAACACGATCCACCGGCACTGGGACCACCGGAACACGATCCACCGGCACAGGGACCACCGGAACACGATCCACCGGCACAGGGACCACCGGGACTGGGACCACCGGGACTGCCTCTGGGGCTCGGAGAAAGTCCTGTGCTTCTCCCAAGTACTCCAGAAGGCCACCATAAGGTATCCGGTCACAGCCCTCCAGGCCATGTCCGGACTCGGGACCACGGATCAGGACTCCCGAACACGATCCACCGGGACTGGGACCACCGAAACACGATCCACCGGCACTGGGACCACCGGAACACGATCCACGGCACAGGGTCCACCGGAACACGATCCACCGGCACAGGGACGACCGAACGACCCACCGGGACTGGGACCACCGGAACTGGGACCACCGGCACACGATCCACTGGGACTGGGACCACCGGAACACGATCCACCGGCACAGGGACCACCGAACACGATCCACCGGCACAGGGACCACCGGAACACGACCCACCGGGACTGGGACCACGGAACTGGGACCACCGGCACACGATCCACTGGGACTGGGACCACCGGAACACGATCCACCGGCACAGGGACCACCGAACACGATCCACCGGCACAGGGACCACGGAACACGACCCACCGGGACTGGGACCACGGAACTGGGACCACCGGCACACGATCCACTGGGACTGGGACCACCGGAACACGATCCACCGGGACTGGGAGCACTGGAACGCGATCCACCGGGACTGGGACCACCGGGACACGATCCACCGGGACTGGGACCACCGGAACAGTCACGGCGCGCGCCTTCCTTCTCCTCCTCCGCAAGTACCACCGAACCGAACACAGACCCTCGGCCCAGGGACCACCGGCACACGATCCACCGGCACAGGGACCACCGGAACACGACCCACCGGGACTGGGACCACCGGAACTGGGACCACCGGCACACGATCCACTGGGACTGGGACCACCGAACACGATCCACCGGGACTGGGAGCACTGGAACGCGATCCACCGGGACTGGGACCACCGGGACACGATCCACCGGGACTGGGACCACCGGAACAGTCACGGCGCGCCTTCCTTCTCCTCCTCCGCTAAGTACCACCGAACCGAACACAGACCCTCGGCCCAGGGACCACCGCACACGATCCACCGGAACACGATCCACCGGAACAGGGTCCGTTGGCACAGGACCACCGGAGGGTGACCCGTTCTTCCTCCTCCTCTCCCGAAGGGGTCATCGGAGGACTGGGGACTTGGTAGTCTGTGGGAAAAAAATGGGAGTGGCCCAAGAGGTGGAAGACCACCCCCCCAGATGGTCCTCAGATGGTCGGATCGTTCTGTTACGTTTTAAACAAGGGACAAACAGGTGCGAGGACTCAAGTGCAGAAATGAATTTTATTATAAAAATAAAACAAACAAAATACAAAACAAAACCCACGAGGGGGAAAAATACATAAACTAGAAAAGACAAGAACATACCGACACGGGGAACTGGGAGACGTAGACAAGACAACGATCCGACAAGGACTGCAAACACACAGGAGCTTATAAAGGGGAGAAATCAAGCAGGGAGTGAGGCAAACACAGGTGGGGCAAATTAACCAATTGAGATAACAAGGGGTGGGATCTGACAATGACAGAGGCACATGGCCACACTAACAAACCCACATGTGCACACAAGACAGGACAGGCATGTGACAGTCAAGTTATGAGGTCAGTTCTTCGTCCGTGGCTAACTCCGTTAGCTGGATTTGATTGTTGATGATTTGGCATGAGCTTGGATTGTTTGGTTCTTCGACGCTCCTAGACTTGCTGTCATAGCACTTAAACCTGCTCGGGATCATGTATAATCAAAATAATAATAATATAAAAATTAATTTGAAAATAATGTAGTCTATAATACAGTCAGTCAGTTTTACTGATGTATTTGTGATTTACTTTATTATTTTATTGAGTCTTACACACATGCTGTACAGTTACTCTGAGCGTGCATTCATTTGAATTATGACGGATATTAAGGAGTGGCTTGATGTAGCGCAGAAGATGCAGATAACTTGATCTTGACCCTTAAGAAACTTTAATTAATGCTGTCACTTAACAAATCTGTTTCAAAGACAAAAATAAATGAAAAACATTTTGCGAGCTCCGAGGGCTTAATCATTCCAGTTGCCGTTTTCCACATTGGAAGTTTTCAAAACAATTCCCCACGTGTACTGACGGGGGAGCCGAAGCTTATTATAATATGCAAAACTGTTATCCAATTATAGCAGTGGCGTTTCCAAGTTTTTAATGCGCACGTCCATAAAACCCAAGCGTTTCAGGAGCTGGGCTAAAAACCAGGGTAGAATATAGCCTATTACTAATTCATCATGAGGTTTTTGAATGTACAAACCACACGAATGTCATAAAATGACCTTTAAAATGATAGACCCTTTTCACATTTCCGGGTTTCTCGGAGCGGAAGTCGTCATAGTTGGGTTAACTTTTATAGCGGTGAATGAGAGAATACATTAAATATTTTTTTGTGTCCCGATTTGCTGAAATAGCAAAAGAAAACGCAACAATAGTGATTTCACGACTTTTAAAAAGAGGGAAAAAATTGTGTGAGATTGATAACGGCAGTGAAAAGAGAGAAATATGTTATTTTTACCATCACTCTCATAGACGCTGTATTAGAAACACCCTCACAGCAGGTAAGTTGTTTTTTTATAATTTGATGCAAAAGTAATATAATACAAACTAGTAGTGTTATAAATGTACATACATTTAAAAAAAAAAAATGAAAATACAAAAAACGTTGCAGGATTTACAATATTAATGACTGTTAAAACGCGTCATCACAGTCTGTGGAAAGGGTCCATTCTTAGCAATCTAATCCTGTTTACATGAAATGAGCTGCTCCCGAGCAGTTTTAAGCTTACGGACATATTGCTATGACAGTAAGTCCAGGATGAGCCTCGAAGATCCAAACAATCCAAGATCATGCCAAATCATCAACAATCAAATACGTATGAAGAACAGAAAGTAGCCTAAAAGATTGCATAACAAAACACGAGGTTAACAACGGGAATATATAACAAAATGTGACCGCACCTTAACAACTTAAGATATCCTGGTTTGGAAACATTTGGAATATTTGGATTCTTAAAGGGATAAAAACATGTAAGAGAAAATAAAACTTGATAATTTTAATCAATCAATGTCTGTGTTTAGAGACAACTAAAGAGATTGGGGTTTCACTTTATTTTGATGGTCCAAATTCTGTTGACTCTAAGTAACGTGCACCGACATGTCTACTAACTCTCATTAGAGTATTTGTAGGCTGGTAGGGTTAGGTTTAGAATAGACAAAGTTACAAAGTAACTTATAGTCAGTAGAATATATGTTAGAGGACCATCACAAAAAGGTAGCAGATATTAAGCAGTCTACTAATACTCCAATGAGGAGTTAATTGACAAGGAGTTGCAAAGTTAATTATAGTCCACAGAATGTTCTAAGGGGACAATCAAAATAAGTGTTATCGATATCGGAATTAAATCCTAATTACTTGAATTGTGAATAGTTGGAACACAAAAATAAGATCTTAAAAAGACCTTTTCCATTGAGAGATAAGCTAGCTTACCGATCGTGAGTTGTTAAAGTATGGTACTTTATCCCAAGTTGCAATGAACAGCCACGAGGCAGTGAAGTTCAGATTGGGAAAGTACTGGTTTATGTTGTTTGAGGCTGCTAGTAAGAGTCCGCCTCTGGTGACCTGACGGTAGGAGATGGTTCCATTGACAGTGTTGTCCATGTTTGTCCAAAGTGGAGCAATGATGTCTCTGTTGACTTGCGACAGTAAATAATTGGGTACCAGCTCTGAAAGAGGCTCGTCAAATGTCAAATGCCCTTTGTTATTAACCTGAAGCAGAGGTAAAACAATATTATACAAAAGCTTTGGCAGTACAAAGTAAGGGAATAACATTTTTAAAAAGTTACGTTTCTTTTCTTCCAAATGATCAATGCATAATCTGTTCTATTTTAAAATAAAAAAAAGTGTTTTTATATATGGGCCAGTCTACAGAACTGGTTAAAAGTCAGAGTTGGAAACATTTTGAATTTTGTTTTTGAAAAAATCCACAAATGTTTTATGTATGCAAATTGTATAATATCCAAGGTACACATTTCTAGAAAGTGTGCGTTAATTCTCATATGTGACCCTGGAGCACAAACCAGTCAGAAGTCGCAAGGGTATATTTGTGGCAATAGCCAACAATACATTGTATGGGTCAAATTGATTGATTTTTCTTTTATGCCAAGTAAAGATCATGTTCCATGAAGATATTTTGTCAATTCCTGGAAAAGAGAATTCCTCATTAATGCAAGCATCATTCTGGATATGCCATAAATCTCAGTTTAGTGAAAATACTATGCAATAAAAATTAATGTTAATTGACAGAAAAACATACTGTCTCACTGTTTCCATAATACGGCACTTTATCCCATGTAGCAATAAAAACCAACGAAGCAGAGAAGTTCAAGTTAGGGTAATATTGGTTTATATCTCTTGAAGCCCGTTTCAGGAGATGACCATCTGTAACTTGTCGGTAAGAGATGGTTCCTTTCCACGACTATCAATATCTGTCAACAGTGGAGCGATGATGTCTCTGGTCGAGCATGCAGGAAAATGATAGGGATAATATTGGTCAAGTGGCTCAACAAAGGTCAGGTCTCCGTTATTATTCACCTGTAGGATCAAAATATATTAGCTGGATTTTCAAGTGACATCATCTATGTCGAATATTCATTAATTAATGAATCTTACAAATATTTTGTCATATACATGGCCAAAGTACACAAATGGCCATCGCAAGGGGATCGGTGGGGAACTTCCATCATCCGACTGTGGGTTTTCTCATCCTCTGCATCTCCATATGGGTAGAATATTCCTAATATTCCCAATAGTATCATGAATGTATTATGAATGTTTCAAGATTTGAAGGAGGAAATTTTATCATGCCTACATTTTTCTTTCGTTATTTTCATGGATATTTATAATATATTGTATTAAGCTGTGGTGTTACCCTTAGGCCCACTATCAACAGAAATACCCAGCGCCCATCACATTGACATTGCTGGTGTTGGAGATCTTATTTGCATCAGCCACAGGGATTGAAAAATAATTTGTTGAGTTTGTGTCATAGCCAGCCTAAATAAACAAAACATAACCATTATCAGAAAGGCTTTGCAACACAATATATTTACATGTTGTCTAGTATTATATTAGTGCCAGAGTTCAGAGATACCATTCTAATTCTTTCTAACCTGAAACCTTTGATCCGTAGAGGAGATATTCCCGTAATTCATCACAACAAAAGACAGAGAGCCACCAGAGACCAAAACAACTTGAAAAGATGAACTCTGTTAAAGAAAAAAAGCATTAGGCAAAGAGTAATTGTGTCTTTATGCTTGATTAATTCTGCACTGCCTTGACTAAAAGATATTTATCTTCCCGTTTTTTGCTTTAATATTCATAACAGCTTTCCGTTTTCTTTCATGCAAATTATCAAAGAGACATCTAAGTGAAATTTGTGGGCAAAAAAGGTTCATTGTCTATTATCAGTAGGGTAGTGATGCACTACTCACACAGAACCAATCAGCTTTCTTTTGCTTGACCAACATGAAAATGAGCGAAATCACTCTAGATTGCACAGATTTCTGGAAATTCTGCCAAGCAATGGTAAGCATATTACATTGGTGAAACTTACAAATGAGGCGAGAGGATCCAAATGCAGTGAAGTTTAATAAATCAATAAACAAAACACAAAGAACCAGGAACAAAGTGACAGAACTGAGTCAATGTTACGTTTTAAACAAGGGACAAACAGGTGCGAGGACTCAAGTAGAAAATGAATTTTATTATAAAAATAAAACAAACAAAATACAAAACAAAACCCACAAGGGGAAAAATACATAAACTAGAAAAGACAAGAACATACCGACACGGGAACTGGGAGACGACAAGACAACAGACCAGGGCGGCACGGGAGGGACAGACCAGGCGGCACGGGAGGGACAGACCAGGGCGGCACGGGAGGGACAGACCAGGGAGGGACGGGAGGGACAGACCAGGGCGGGACGGGAGGGACAGACCAGGGCGGGACGGGAGGGACAGACCAGGCGGGACGGGAGGAGGGACACCAGGGTGGGACGGGAGGACAGACCTGGGAGAAACAGATAAGGAAGGGGAAAACAAGGGAGGGACAGGGAACACAAAGAGTTCAGGCGGCCGGGGGGGCCGGAGTGGCCAGCAGAGTTAAGGCGGCCGGGGGGCCGGAGTGGCCAGCAGAGTTCAGGCGGCCGGGGGGGCCGGAGTGGCCAGCAGAGTTCAGGCGGCCGGAGTGGCCAGCAAAGTTCAGGCGGCCGGAGTGGCCAGCAGAGTTCAGGCGGCCGGGGGAGCCGGAGTGGCCAGCAGAGTTCAGGCGGCCGGGGCGGCCAGCAGAGATCAGGCGGCCGGGATGGCCAGCAGAGTTCAGGCGGCCGGGGGAGCCGGAGTGGCCAGCATAGTTCAGGCGGCCGGGGCGGCCAGCAGAGATCAGGCGGCCGGGATGGCCAGCAGAGTTCAGGCGGCCGGGATGGCCAGCAGAGTTCAGGTGGCCGGGGCGGCCAGCAGAGTTCAGGCGGCCGGGGCGGCCAACAGGGTTCAGGCGGCCGGGGCGGCACATCCAGCACAGTGTCCGCCGGAAACGGGACCGCCCGGCTCAGGGTCCGCCGGAAACGGGACCGCCGGCTCAGGGTCCGCCGGAAACGGGACCGCCGGCTCAGGGTCCGCCGGAAACGGGACCGCCGGCTCAGGGTCCGCCGGAAACGGGACCGCCCGGCTCAGGGTCCGCCGGCACAGGGTCCGCCGGCACAGGGTCCACCGGGACTGGGACCACCGGGACTGGGACCACCGGGACTGGGACCACCGGGACTGCCTCTGGGGGCTCGGAGAAAGTCCTGTGCTTCTCCCAAGCCCTCCAGAAGGCCACCATAAGGTATCCGGTCACAGCCCTCCAGGCCATGTCCGGACTCGGGACCACCGGATCAGGACTCCCCGGAACACGATCCACCGGGACTGGGACCACCGGAACACGATCCACCGGCACTGGGACCACCGGAACACGATCCACCGGCACAGGGACCACCGGAACACGATCCACCGGCACAGGGACCACCGGGACTGGGACCACCGGGACTGCCTCTGGGGGCTCGGAGAAAGTCCTGTGCTTCTCCCAAGCCCTCCAGAAGGCCACCATAAGGTATCCGGTCACAGCCCTCCAGGCCATGTCCGGACTCGGGACCACCGGATCAGGACTCCCCGGAACACGATCCACCGGGACTGGGACCACCGGAACACGATCCACCGGCACTGGGACCACCGGAACACGATCCACCGGCACAGGGTCCACCGAACACGATCCACCGGCACAGGGACGGCCGAACACGACCCACCGGGACTGGGACCACGGAACTGGGACCACCGGCACACGATCCACTGGGACTGGGACCACCGAACACGATCCACCGGCACAGGGACCACCGGAACACGATCCACCGGCACAGGGACCACCGGAACACGACCCACCGGGACTGGGACCACCGGAACTGGGACCACCGGCACACGATCCACTGGGACTGGGACCACCGGAACACGATCCACCGGCACAGGGACCACCGGAACACGATCCACCGGCACAGGGACCACCGGAACACGACCCACCGGGACTGGGACCACCGGAACTGGGACCACCGGCACACGATCCACTGGGACTGGGACCACCGGAACACGATCCACCGGGACTGGGAGCACTGGAACGCGATCCACCGGGACTGGGACCACCGGGACACGATCCACCGGGACTGGGACCACCGGAACAGTCACGGCGCGCGCCTTCCTTCTCCTCCTCCGCTTAAGTACCACCGGAACCGGAACACAGACCCTCGGCCCAGGGACCACCGGCACACGATCCACCGGCACAGGGACCACCGGAACACGACCCACCGGGACTGGGACCACCGGAACTGGGACCACCGGCACACGATCCACTGGGACTGGGACCACCGGAACACGATCCACCGGGACTGGGAGCACTGGAACGCGATCCACCGGGACTGGGACCACCGGGACACGATCCACCGGGACTGGGACCACCGGAACAGTCACGGCGCGCGCCTTCCTTCTCCTCCTCCGCTTAAGTACCACCGGAACCGGAACACAGACCCTCGGCCCAGGGACCACCGGCACACGATCCACCGGAACACGATCCACCGGAACAGGGTCCGTTGGCACAGGGACCACCGGAGGGGTGACCCCGTTCTTCCTCCTCCCTCTCCCCGAAGGGGTCATCGGAGGACTGGGGACTTGGCAGTCTGTGGGAAAAAATGGGAGTGGCCCAAGAGGTGGAAGACCACCCCCCCAGATGGTCCTCAGATGGTCGGATCGTTCTGTTACGTTTTAAACAAGGGACAAACAGGTGCGAGGACTCAAGTGCAGAAATGAATTTTATTATAAAAATAAAACAAACAAAATACAAAACAAAACCCACGAGGGGGAAAAATACATAAACTAGAAAAGACAAGAACATACCGACACGGGAACTGGGAGAAGACAAGACAACGATCCGACAAGGACTGCAAACACACAGGAGCTTATAAAGGGGAGAAATCAAGCAGGGAGTGAGGCAAACACAGGTGGGGCAAATTAACCAATAACGAGATAACAAGGGGGTGGGATCTGACAATGACAAAGGCACATGGCCACACTAACAAACCCACATGTGCACACAAGACAGGACAGGCATGTGACAGTCAAGTTATGAGGTCAGTTCTTCGTCCGTGGCTAACTCCGTTAGCTGGATTTGATTGTTGATGATTTGGCATGAGCTTGGATTGTTTGGTTCTTCGACGCTCCTAGACTTGCTGTCATAGCACTTAAACCTGCTCGGGATCATGTATAATCAAAATAATAATAATATAAAAATTAATTTGAAAATAATGTAGTCTATAATACAGTCAGTCAGTTTTACTGATGTATTTGTGATTTACTTTATTATTTTATTGGAGTCTTACACACATGCTGTACAGTTACTCTGAGCGTGCATTCATTTGAATTATGACGGATATTAAGGGAGTGGCTTGATGTAGCGCAGAAGATGCAGATAACTTGATCTTGACCCTTAAGAAACTTTAATTAATGCTGTCACTTAACAAATCTGTTTCAAAGACAAAAATAAATGAAAAACATTTTGCGAGCTCCGAGGGCGAATCATTCCAGTTGCCGTTTTTCCACATTGGAAGTTTTCAAAACAATTCCCACGTGTACTGACGGGGGAGCCGAAGCTTATTATAATATGCAAAACTGTTATCCAATTATAGCAGTGGCCGTTTACTTCCAAGTTTTTAATGCGGCACGTCCATAAAACCCAAGCGTTTCAGGAGCTGGGCTAAAAACCAGGGTAGAATATAGCCTATTACTAATTCATCATGAGGTTTTTGAATGTACAAACCACACGAATGTCATAAAATGACCTTTAAAATGATAGACCCTTTTCACATTTCCGGGTTTCTCGGAGCGGAAGTCGTCATAGTTGGGTTAACTTTTATAGCGGTGAATGAGAGAATACATTAAATATTTTTTTGTGTCCCGATTTGCTGAAATAGCAAAAGAAAAACGCAACAATAGTGATTTCACGACTTTTAAAAAGAGGGAAAAAATTGTGTGAGATTGATAACGGCAGTGAAAAGAGAGAAATATGTTATTTTTACCATCACTCTCATAGACGCTGTATTAGAAACACCCTCACAGCAGGTAAGTTGTTTTTTTATAATTTGATGCAAAAGTAATATAATACAAACTAGTAGTGTTATAAATGTACATACATTTAAAAAAAAAAAATGAAAATACAAAAAACGTTGCAGGATTTACAATATTAATGACTGTTAAAACGCGTCATCACAGTCTGTGGAAAGGGTCCATTCTTAGCAATCTAATCCTGTTTACATGAAATGAGCTGCTCCCGAGCAGTTTTAAGCTTACGGACATATTGCTATGACAGTAAGTCCAGGATGAGCCTCGAAGATCCAAACAATCCAAGATCATGCCAAATCATCAACAATCAAATACGTATGAAGAACAGAAAGTAGCCTAAAAGATTGCATAACAAAACACGAGGTTAACAAACGGGAATATATAACAAAATGTGACCGCACCTTAACAACTTAAGATATCCTGGTTTGGAAACATTTGGAATATTTGGATTCTTAAAGGGATAAAAACATGTAAGAGAAAATAAAACTTGATAATTTTAATCAATCAATGTCTGTGTTTAGAGACAACTAAAGAGATTGGGGTTTCACTTTATTTTGATGGTCCAAATTCTGTTGACTCTAAGTAACGTGCACCGACATGTCTACTAACTCTCATTAGAGTATTTGTAGGCTGGTAGGGTTAGGTTTAGAATAGACAAAGTTACAAAGTAACTTATAGTCAGTAGAATATATGTTAGAGGACCATCACAAAAAGGTAGCAGATATTAAGCAGTCTACTAATACTCCAATGAGGAGTTAATTGACAAGGAGTTGCAAAGTTAATTATAGTCCACAGAATGTTCTAAGGGGACAATCAAAATAAGTGTTATCGATATCGGAATTAAATCCTAATTACTTGAATTGTGAATAGTTGGAACACAAAAATAAGATCTTAAAAAGACCTTTTCCATTGAGAGATAAGCTAGCTTACCGATCGTGAGTTGTTAAAGTATGGTACTTTATCCCAAGTTGCAATGAACAGCCACGAGGCAGTGAAGTTCAGATTGGGAAAGTACTGGTTTATGTTGTTTGAGGCTGCTAGTAAGAGTCCGCCTCTGGTGACCTGACGGTAGGAGATGGTTCCATTGACAGTGTTGTCCATGTTTGTCCAAAGTGGAGCAATGATGTCTCTGTTGACTTGCGACAGTAAATAATTGGGTACCAGCTCTGAAAGAGGCTCGTCAAATGTCAAATGCCCTTTGTTATTAACCTGAAGCAGAGGTAAAACAATATTATACAAAAGCTTTGGCAGTACAAAGTAAGGGAATAACATTTTTAAAAAGTTACGTTTCTTTTCTTCCAAATGATCAATGCATAATCTGTTCTATTTTAAAATAAAAAAAAGTGTTTTTATATATGGGCCAGTCTACAGAACTGGTTAAAAGTCAGAGTTGGAAACATTTTGAATTTTGTTTTTGAAAAAATCCACAAATGTTTTATGTATGCAAATTGTATAATATCCAAGGTACACATTTCTAGAAAGTGTGCGGTTAATTCTCATATGTGACCCTGGAGCACAAACCAGTCAGAAGTCGCAAGGGTATATTTGTGGCAATAGCCAACAATACATTGTATGGGTCAAATTGATTGATTTTTCTTTTATGCCAAGTAAAGATCATGTTCCATGAAGATATTTTGTCAATTTCATACCGTAAATATAGCAAAAATGTATTATTATTAGTAATATGCATTGCTAAGGACATCATTTGGACAAATTTAAAATTTGCATCTCAGCTAAATATTGTCCTATCATAACAAATACATCAATGGAATACATACATGCATACATCAATGGAAATTCTTTCTTTTTTTTCAGCTTTCAGATGAAATCTCAATTTTAAAAAATTTACTCTTATGACATTTTCAGAACATTTTGGAATATTTTTCCTCTCCGCGAATTTGTCATTACCGAAACACAATAATATATAATTTATTGACAAGGGTTATATTTATCTATTTAGATTTAGTTTACATCTACCTTGTAAATATATTTCCCTTTCAAAAGGGAACTGCATCAAATGACTCTAGTGGGGAATGCCTCAGCGTGGCCCTGTCTGAGACGCATGTCAAATCACAGCAATCATATTGGCTGGTGTTATGGCTAAAAAAATTAGCTCCGTTGCATCACTGAATAAGAGACAAACCTTAGCCAATTGTCTTTATAAATATCTATTTTCTTGCAAGAAGTCAACACAGTCATCAATGAGTGTGAACTGAAGACACAACAGAAGCCACAATCTCTTCTACCCCCAATGTCTAAACAATCCTTCTCAGTAGTTTTCCACACATGGTAAAAGTTCGAAAATCCCATCCTGATTTCTTACACCTGGCCCTTAGAATTAGTTAGGTGTCCCGCAACCCCAGGTCACCAGAACAGCCTCTGTGTCTATAAAGTTTTAGAGAAGTGTCCTGCATGGCAGAAACACATGTTAGCTTCTGTATGACTTCAAGCCACTAAAGTTAAACTGTTCAAAACTGCCATCAGGCGCTGAAGCCACCGAAAGTGTTCGAGCGGCCATCTTACTATTCCCTACCAACAGAGGGCATCATTGACTTACAGCCAAAACATTGACCTAAAATCTCACGATTTTCAGCATCTCAGTCTCACAGGATTTCTTTCACGATATACACTCACCTAAAGTGTTTAACCCCCTTTCGCCTTCAGAACTGTCTTAATTCTACATTGATTCAACAAGGTGCTGAAAGCATTCTTTAGAAATGTTGGCCCATATTGATAGGATAGCATCTTGCAGTTGATGGAGATTTGTGGGATGCACATCCAGGGGGACGAAGCTCCCGTTCCACCACATCCCAAAGATGCTCTATTGGATTGAGATCTGGTGACTGTGGGGGCCATTTTAGCACAGTGAACTCATTGTCATGTTCAAGAAACCAATTTGAAATGATTCGAGCTTTGTGACATGGTGCATTATCCTGCTGGAAGTAGCCATCAGAGGATGGGTATGTGGTGGTCATAAAGGGATGGACATGGTCAGAAACAATGCTCAGGTAGGCCGTGGCATTTAAACGATGCCCAATTGGCACTAAGGGGCCTAAAGTGTGCCAAGAAAACATCCACCACACAGATTTGCGCTAGAGGAGTGGGGGCCCACGGAGATGTACTCGGCGGGGAAGCCTCACTGTAATCCTCATGTCACCCAGGCTTATCAGCCAAAGTAGCCCCTTTTCTGGTGCACCGGAAAAGAAACTAGATCGGGGTATGAACGAAGGGATAGTCTTGGATTAACTTGGGTTTGTACCTGAGACAAATTGCCAGATGTTCGGCTGGGCTGATGGATTTCCGGAATGCAGTACCCTGCCTGGTAATTTTTGGGCCAACAACTCAGGATCTCATTATAAATTCCTCTCGTGAGATTCAAAAATAATCACAGAAATCTTCCACGTTAAGACTCTTGCACTAAACAGTGATACTTGCTAAGATGTTTCCTCCGAGAAAGGTAGTGTTTTACCCACTAGATTTGCGGTATTTCTTTTTGCGTCTCCAGTAAAGGAGTAAAAGAGCAAGAGCCTTTATCCCCGTGGTGAACCATGGTGAAATGAATTGAATGCCAACAATAAACAGCTATAGGACAAATGACCACCAACAATTTGAGTGGAAATAAAGACATACAAAACTGAATATTCATCTATAATGCATTTTTAATTTTTTTTTAAAACAAAATAAAATGTGATAAACAAAAAGAATAATAATTCTCAACTTGCGCGCACTGATTTGATTGGACAAATACATCACATCTGGTCGGCGTGTCGCATACATAGACAGTAAAAGAAATGGACACAGCGACCCCATAGGCTTCGACGGCGGAAAGTGAAGTCCGTTGAAGCACTCACTTCCTGATGGCTGAGCGAACTGCGCAGACTCAGACTGAGCTTGATGAGATGTGACGTGAGCAACCTGTCTGACAGTTGAACGTCTTCTAGTAGTTGTGGAAAGTGAAATCTGAATCACGTTGTTGAAATATTTTGTCCCGTTGCTTTTGGCTCTTTATGGGCTTCTCCCATTGCTTCTCCCTTGTGTTTATTGGACTGTATGCCTCCACGTCCCCCCCGACTGCCTCATAGACAGTAAAAGATTGCCTGCGAGCGTCTCCTCCTGTCTATACGGTAATTTCTCTACTGTGCGACGAGAGTCGCGTGGTTTTTTAAAAACGGCTCAATAATGCATTGTGATAGGTAATTTCTCATCCAAACAGCTATTTAAACTGGATTTCCATTAAACTGGCTCCTTTAACCCTACTCTTTAAACTCCCAAATAAAACAAGTTTGTTTTTTTCCACTTCCCTGGCGATGGTCTCGATCTCCACGTCAGAGAATTTTTGTTTCTTTGCCGTCTTCCGTGTGTCCATGGCGTAAAATGAGGGCGTGGCGGAGGCAGAGACTTGAATATTTAGGGGCGTGTTATTCTAATGACGATCGTTTTCAGCTGTGGCATTTATCAAGGGCAGGTATTGTGAACACCTGGATTTCAGAGGTGCGCACAGCTTCAAAAATCAGGCGGTGAGAGGAGCATAATCTTACGCCAACATATACAACTGTTTTGACGCAAGATTGATAAATGAGGGCCATGGTGAGGAAGTTTTAGAAGCAGTGCGCAGAAAAGTCAAGAAGGAAAGTGAGGTGTTGTGCTGATATGAAGTAAGGGCTCCTTTCCACTGCACACGAAAAACGACAACCGCTGGACCGGAAGTCATTCATTTCCAATGGAGAGTCATACAGGGGTTGCGTGGGGTGCCGACCAGTGAGTGCTTCTAACGGAAATCATGTTCATGGATGCGATTATTAACTATTAACGTTACTGTAGTATGAAGCAGAGCAGGGGCCAGTGCTGTGGAGCTGAGCGAGGCCGCTGGAGCGATTGTTAAACAAAACACACGGCTCGCGAGCAACGGGACTTTTATTATGACAGGACAGAGTCGCCGGCGCAATCTCCGCTTTTCAGGTCATGAGTATGAGGTAACGTAGCTCTGTTGATTATATTAGATACATTTAAGTGTGTTTAAAATGAAGTTATGACGTTACTCTGTATGTTCGCTCGGCAGCTATGACACTTGTTCACACTCCAGTGAGAGTAAAGCTTTTCTGCAAAATAAAACCGGAAACGAGGGTAACGCAGATATGACGCTACTGACAGGCGACTCCCTCACACGCTATGCTCACACGTCCCGGTTCATTGGTAAAAATAGCGATTTTCTCACAATTTACAAATAGTTGGAAACATCTGGGATATTGTAAGAACTCAACTGAACAAAATATATAACACTAGCCTGGTGGTTTTGGGATATTTGACTGCAAAAATCCTACATAGTGTACCTTTAACAACCGCACTAATGTATGCAGTTTAGTTTCCATATGAGTATTAGTGTTATATGATATCCGTATAGGTTTTATGTATGCCATGTTGTTAAATTAAATATTTATTTAATCATCGTTTAAATTATTAACTGCTTTAAAATTAATGCCGTTAACAAAATCATTGTTGAAACATGCAGTAAGCCTACTGTATGAAAAAACTAAAACAAATACAGAATCACAACAGTACAAGGCGATTTCTGGTTACAAGGCATATTTCGATTTCAAAATACGCACTTTGACATTTGCAATACATGCGGATCGTCCGTCTGCCGAGCTGATGTTCACTACTATATGAATGGGAAATTCCAAACTTTAAACAAATAACCATTACAATGTTTGAGGACTTTTGCATTGTAAAAATGTACAGGGAGACTTCAAATATTAAAACGCTGACTCGTCAGGAAATGCTTTCTCAGTAAAATTATATAATGTCCTATTGAATCAATAGAACGTGTGAGCTTACTAGGGAATACCAACATGGCGGGTGGTGCAGCGGCTTCACTTTTTATGACGTCATGAGCAATCCAGTCATTTATATAGATCAGTGCTTCAAACACACGTCTAAATAATTAATCTACTTCATCAGTGATTAAAACACTGGTGATTGCCTATGACGTCACTACTAGCGCAACCCGAAAGTATATAAGGGGAACCTATATTTTCCGCAATCATCAAAATAATGAAGGTATCATGGCAAGTGACAAACGTTTCAAGAAGTCTGTGTCGTAAATGTTTGACACATGAAGCTCAAAGAGGTTGCGCGCCGCAGAAGAAGAGACAGCCCCCTCTTGTTGTTCTTTGTCATTGTGGGGTATGGAATTAATTTTGACATCTTTCTGAATGCACTGTACATACAATATAAACCTTTAAATTATATGGTATATGGTAAGAAGATAAGACAATGTTCTTACATAAGTCTGCTGATAAACACGTCCAAAATATACAAAGGGATTCCTCCAAAATACTACTGGAGAGCTTCCATTAACTTGAGAGGGATTCTTTATGTCTCCGTTTCCAAAAGGGTAAAAAAGGTCTGTGAAATATAAAATATTAATAAAAAATAAAAAAGATTTATAACATAATTCAGCAATAACTATGTAACAAATGTAATGTCATGTATTGTTAGGTGTCACTCAACCTGACAGAATATCCATGGGCCTAATGCACTGCACTCAAAAATGGCATAAACTAGCTAAAATGAGAATATAGTGGGATTGCACTTCAAGTTAATTTTATGAAGCAGCTATACTTAAGTAAAATTCAAGTATATTTTTAAGTATATTTTATGTAGTTAGTAAATGGTAGGAAACTAATAAGTGTTGTGCTGGACTTTAAACTTTGGTTTATACAAGGACTTTTTTTATACTTATTTCTGAGTTTTCATTTCAATTCAATTAAATTCAAATATATTTGTATAGTGCTTTTCACAATACACATTGTTTCAAAGCAGCTTTACAGAAAGTGCATTTCATAAATGTACATTGAAAAATGTTAGAAAAAGTTTTCCTAAGTTTTCTTAAGGTTTCCTGTTTAAAAGAGCTTCATCATGCCTATCAGAGCCATTTGAAATGCAATATCTGTAAGTGACTTTGTTTGAATTTGTCTAGTGATTATTGAGTACTTTATTGTTGTGTTATAATTTAGTGTGTTTGGTAACTTTTCTAGTATAGCATTTCATTTAGCATGTTTCTTACCTTTTCTACTCAAGTTTGTAAAGTATGAATCTATGCTTTTGATATACAACTGTATTGTTGTTGGTTATTTTCCTTGTCTGATGATTTATCTATTTTTTGAAATTTATTCTTGTGTATTTTCTCTTCTTCGTAGTTTCACACTTTCATGATTAAACTTCATCAAATGCACTTTCGTGGAGATTATTGTGGAAGTGTTTAGCGGCTGGATAGCTGGAACAATTAAAAACAGTGAGGCCAGTGACAAGTGTACTATTTTAATACTGCTTGGGACTAAATAATTGGCCCACTTTTTCGTATTTAAAAGTATACGTTTAAGAATACTATAAGTGTAAACTTTAAGTGCACGTGTTCACAACGTTTCTCATTTGTACTGCATACTACAAGTTAACTTATAAGTATACTAGTAGTTTACTATTTTAATACTTGTAGTACGTTTAGTTTGTTAAAGGGTTAGTTCACCCAAAAATAAAATTCTGTCATTAATGACTCTCCCTAATGTTGTTCCAAACCTGTAAGACCGCTGTTCATCTCCGGCACACAGTTTGAGATATTTTAGATTTAGTCCGAGATCTTTCTGGTCCTCCATTGAAAGTGTATGCACAGTATACAGTCCGTGTCCAGAAAGGGAAGAAGAAAGGTATGAAAAACATCATCAGAGTAGTCCATGTGACATCAGTGGGTTAGTTGACAATACATTTTGGTCCTTCTCTTCCGTGTTTTTTCAATCCATAAAAGATTTGAACGGTTATGAATCAGCATATTTTTTCATGATCCGAATTCTGAATCTATTCACTGATTCATAACCTTTCGAATCTTTGTTCGCGGATTGAAAACAAACATGGAAGAAAAGACGACAATGTTGAGTAAAGTCGTAGTTTTTGTTATTTTTGGACCAAAATGTATTGTCGATGCTTCAAAAGAGTCTAACTAACCCACTGATGTCACATGGACTACTCTGATGATGTTTTTCATACCGTTCTGGAAAGGGACAGTATACTGTGCATACATTTAACAGAGGACCAAAAAGCTCTCGGACTAAATCTAAAATATCTTAAACTGTGTTCCGGAGATGAACGGAGGTCTTACGGGTGTGGAACGACATTAGGGGGAGTCATTAATGACCGAATTTCATTTTTGGGTGAACTAACCCTTTAAGGTACACGTTGACGTATACTCTCAACTTGTTTAATAGTTTTATACGTAAAGTATAGCCTACTTGTAGCCTTAACTTTCTTTAAGTGAACATAACATCATACTTATAGTTTACTTCACTTTAAGTATACTAGGTCTTAATTTGTTATAGCCTACTTGAAATATACCTTTAACTGTACTTTAACTCTTTACATTATAATTACTTCCCTCAAAACATTTTGTTGAAATTTATTCTTACAATATTGTAAATTGCAATATTGTAATCTTACAATATTGCAATTTCTAATTGTTTGATGGCATTCATCATGGTGATATTATTGATATTGCACTTTTCATCCATAGTACTAGACAATGAGAAACAAATGAACTTACCAGTTACCAGTGAACTGTAACCAGATGACCAATCCGAGGCTTCTGGGGGGGAGGATCAGACACAATATTCACTATAATATTTCTAGTTAATTTCACAAATTACAGATCTTTCAGACTTACTAATGAGAAATACGAGCATCAGATACTTCAGAGGCTCCATCGTAATGAAAGCAGATTCAGCTGGCTCTAACAATGGAGAGAAGCTGAGGAGAAAACAGATAGAAATAATAAATAATCATAACTCGATATATAGAATATAAAGCAATAACTCTATGAAATGCCTATAAAAAGTGCTATTTTATACCAGAATAAGTCAAACCTTGCATACCTTGTCGTATGTTCATCTGTTTCTGACGTCTGTCCCCTACTCTATCTATATATTTACATTAAATAGAATGACATCACGTACAATACATAACTTGAGGCGAGAATTTGAATATACACACAATTATCTCGTTATGAATATGAATGCGAACATTTTATCATGCAAAAGATCTCTGTGTACCTGTCCTCTGAATAATAAGGAATTATATGGACTGCACATATAGGGAAATTATCCTGGAGGGATATAACTTGGGATTCAGAATTAATCTATAATAACACAGGAAAAAATACAGGTGTAGCATTATGCTAAAATAATGTACAAGGTATTGACTGCCGCTTACACAGTTAGAGACTAAAGATTAGAATCATATGTTAAAACTTTATTGGGAACATTTTCCAAAAAGGTTTTATTTGTTAATTAGTAACAATAACAATATTTCTGCAGCATTTATTAATCTCAGTCAATGTTAATTTTAGCATTTACTGATTCATTTTTTAAAATCAGAACTTGAATTTAACATTATTAATGCACTGTGAACTATAATATAAATGAACAATCTTATTTGAACTATCATTAAAATGTTTAACAAATATATTGCTCATTGTTAATTGACAATTGTGAAAGTGTTATGACTTTATTTCCACTCAATTATTTTACTCAGTTACACTTTTTTTTTAAGGTGACATAATTACATTGTACTTACTCAAATAAACCACATTTACTTATAGAGTTACGGTTAGGGTTTGGTTTAGGGTTAGTTACTTATAATTATGCATCATTTACAGTTATGACTAAGTACATCACCATAAAATAAAGTGTGACCTTTTACTCTTATTGTATTATTAAAATAAACTTTTAAGTGTCCACGATCTCTCTTGCTCTCATAAGTGCAGAGCGAACAAAGGATTGGAGAAGGAAATAATCATGTCTTCCCTCCACCAGAAGGCACGGGATTTTTTTCAAACTCTAATCTGTCTCACAAGCAAGCTAAAAATAGATAATAAACCTAAAGTTAGAAAAGCATTTCATATCGCTGAAAATTTGATTTTAAGATTTCAGCAGTTTTTTTAAGGATTATACTGGAAGTGGAATAGGAAGACATATTACGGTTCCTTGAAGAAGCATACTAATATTAATCAATGAATTATTTTCCCGTCAAAGAGACAGAATGTTATTGCAAAAATGACAACACACTTTTACAAAAATATTAATAATATTTTTACAAAATAAAAAAATATATACGGTACAAGTTAAATAATTTGTATCAACAGGTGTAATTTCTCTACAACAGTGGATCACGAAGAGACAGAGACATAATGTGATTTTGCCATTTTGCATGCAATCTTCCTGATAAAGTCCGCTATGCAAATTCTGCACGCCCATGGCATTGGCACTGCCATTGGCCGTTTTCTAGATCAAGAAGTTGATAGGCTTCAAAGCGAAACCCCCATTCGTCAGTCACTGACGTTACTCGGAGTGACTGAACGAAAGGGAACTGCATTTATCTGAAATAGAAAGCTTTCAAAGAATCATAAAAACATTGTACACAACTGTTTTCAACATTAATAATAATAATAAATGTTTCTTGAGCATCAAATCCTCATATGAGAATGATTTGTGAAGGATCATGTGACACTGAAGACTGGAGTAATGAAGATAAATTCAGCTTTGAGCACAGGAATAAATGACACTTTACTATATATTCACATAGAGAACAGCTGATCTACACTGGAGGAATATTTCACAATATAACTGCTTTTTACTGTATTTTTTGATCAAATAAAAGCAGCCTTGGTGAGCAGAAGAGACTAAAAAAAAAAAAAGATTTCTTTCAAACATTAAACAGAGCTTTTATTTTGGCGGAAAAAACATTCTATTTTTGTGCTCCATTCGACTGTGTAGAAAGAACCTTTTTATTTTCTAAATAAAAACTTCCAAAATGTAGGCTACACAACTTATAACTCCAAGGGCTAGACCTGTGGGGGATTTTGTTGAATTCACACATTACAGTGTACCCACCTATGGGGCATGTTGTCACATTTCAATTCCATTCTTTCAGGGTAAATCAAGAGAAAAAAGTGCACACTGTATTAATGAATCAAAACCACATAATTGCACTACACGTGTGAAATTAATGTGGGGAAAAAAAAATGCTCTGAACCCCAAGTGGATTTACACAAACTGAGAAAGTCAAAAAGCGTTAGGTTGTGCCCTGCTCTCCCCTTCTCAGTACTTAACCACAATTTGAAAGGCAAAAAAGGTATGGAAGAATACAGGAAGTCATGAAAAGGACAGTTATAACAGGACAGGAAAACATATATCAATACATTTACATAATGTAGTGTGACTAATGTGAAATTATTCATTGATTTGTTTTGATTTGTGCATTTTCTTTTCTTATATGTTTTCTTTTCTTTATTTATGGTTTATACTAATGTTTAAATATTTTTCTACAATTGTAAAAAAAATAAAAAATTGGTTCAGTAAACCACAAAATGTTGTTCCTATATTATTGTTCAGAAGTTTCCTTTGGGAATTTGTTTGGGGAGGGAACATTATTAGTGGAACACATCTGCGGTACGTTTCCTCTTGCACAACATGCGATTGCCTCAAAGACAGTAAAAGAAATGGACACAGCGACCCCATAGGCTTCAACGGCGGAAAGTGAAGTCCGTTCGAAGCACTCACTTCCTGATGGCTGAGCGAACTGCGCAGACTCAGACTGAGCTTGATGAGATGTGACGTGAGCAACCTGTCTGACAGTTGAACGGCTTCTAGTAGGTGTGGAAAGTGAAATCTGAATCACGTTGTTGAAATATTTTGTCCCATTACTTTTGGCTCTCTATGGGCTTCTCCCCATGCTTCTCCCTTGTGTTTATCGGACTGTATGCCTCCACGTCCCCCCCGACTGCCTCATAGACAGTAAAAGATTGCCTGCGAGCGTCTCCTCCTGTCTATACGGTAATTTCTCTACTATGTGACAAGAGTCGCGTGGTGATGACGCAATCGTTAGCCTATTTTTTTTAGTGTAAGATACAAGGCAATGGAGCCTTTTATACATTGTTGTGTTTCTTTAGAAATAAACAATAGACAAATGGAGTCTTTAAACGGCTCAGATGTAAAGTTATTTACTGTCAAAGTGATGCCAAAATGAATGGGAGTCAATGGGATGCTAACAGCAGGTGATGGCTTGGTTAGCAATGCCCGCCCCTATGGAAGGTACGCTTTCCCGGGGCTGGATTACCCCTTTGGATTGCCCCATTCTACTTTTGTATGAGGCAGATGACGCATGAGCTTTTTGCTTCTCCCTGCAAAATATTCTGTGTGTACCAGAGAGGGAGAATCTGTCGCCCTTTTTCTCCACTGATTATTTCCGATTATAGCAGATGGAGTAAAGTGCTGAATCTCATTGAGTGGTGGTGTGGTCCTTGTGTGTGTCCGGTCCAGACACGCTACATAATTTGGTGCCGTGACCCGGATGCACCAGATCTGCTGGGATCACAATGCTTCTGAAATCGACGGCCGAAGAATTTTCATCCTTAGCGGTTTGGTGGTAGTGTCTGGACATTGACAGTAACTGAACTATCTCGCTTCGCACACAACATGCGCACACTGGACTGTTTCACTTGTTTTGTTTTTTTTCCATTTCTGCTCATGTAAGTGTACGATAACTGTGAAGTTGAATTTTGTGTGCGTTTTTCATTGTATTTTGCCATTTGTAAGATGGCTGAAGGGAGATGGAACAAAGACTCCATTGTCACTTAGTTGCCGAACCAGACATCAGCCTTACCTGGTCCGGCTTTATCGTATGAGCAGCAGCAGCCCTCTAAAGCAATGCCTTTGTCCCCAAGCCTCGATCTGTCCAAACTAAATCTCATAGTCAAGGCTGACATTAAGGAACCGCAAATGTTCAGAGGGGATGGTAGTGATAAGTCCACCATCCTGGAGTGGATTGAACAGATGGAGGTGTATTTGTCCAAAAAGGGTTGAGCATGAGAGAGACTAAAAGTCTCAGAAGCCGGTCCAAGATATCTTCCGGGCACTGCTCGTGCGGCGACTGGCTGTGCTTCACTTGTATGTTAATGTGTTTAAGTGCTTTTATTAGTCTATGCATATATTTATTTTGTGTGTGAAACATTTTTACACCAAGATGATAAGTCTGTGGAAGTTAGTGTTTCTGGTGCTGATGATTAACTGGGGAATGATTAACTTTATGCATGAATACAGAAACCCGTATATGATGGTATTCACAGAAACTTGGCTGGATGACTCAGTTTGTGATAGCACCTTACGAATTGATGGTTTTGGAACACCAATCTGGCTGGACAGAGACAAATATACAACGGGGAAAAGACGTGGAGTGTGTGTTTATATTAAGGAAACTTTGTGTAATACAGCAACAGTACGATATAAGGTTTGCAATTCGAACATTGAACTTATTGCTGTACGTCCTTTTACCTCCCTCGTGAGTTCCCGCAACTGTTTTTTATTGTAGTGTATATATACATCCTCGTGCCAGCTTTGATGTGGCTTTTGAGACTGTTATAAACACCCTGGATAAACTGGATAATTTATGATGCCCCAGATGCACCCAAATTTGTTTTAGGTGATTTTAATCAGTGTATCATGGACAAACATCTAAAAGGCTACCATCAATATGTCACATGAGCTACACTTGCTGATAAAGTCTTGGACAGATGTTATGGTCTGATTCCGGGAGCTTATAGATCTCTGTCTTTACCTCCTCTTGGTTCAGCTGTTCATAATATGATTTTACTGTCTTCTGTGTATACTCCTATTGAAAAGCAGGGAAAGAGGGAAGTACGATATGTTAAAGAATGGAAACCTTCTAATATTGAAGTTTTGAAGGGTTGTTATAATTGCACCAATTGGAATTTGTTTTTGAACTCATGTTCTGATCTGAACGAACAGGTGCTTACCATTTCTAGATATATAAGCTTTTGTGCTGATTCTGTTATACCTTCAAAACAGATCACCTTGTATCCTAATAATAAACCATGGGTTACGGAAGAGATAAAGAGCATATTAAATATGAAGAAGAGTATTTTTTGTAGGGACTAATGAGGAAAAAAACAGATAAATAGGGAAGTAAAAAGGGCAATAAACTTTATCTAAAATTAAGTATAAAAATAAGATTGAAGGTGTGTTCATGAAAGGTAATCTTAAAGATGCTTGGAAGGGAATTAAGAATATGGCGGCAGTGAGTACCCTTGCATCAAATCAGCAAACATAAATGGAAAAAAATTATAACACTAATTTAATTTTAACTAATGAGTTTAATGCATTTTTTTCACGTCTCTCTAAATCCTTTATAGTTGATGAGATATCAGTTTTTAAAACACTTTGAGCTCTTTTAATAGTTTTAAAATTAATCCAGTTAATCTATTTAGACAGTTAAAATCCACACCGCTTAATGGAGTTCTCCACTTACTTTATCAGTCTTCTTTAGATCTAGGGCTAGTACCTGATTTGTGGAAAAGTTCAATTATTGTACCAATACCAAAATCTTTAAACAATTACCGTCCTATTGCCTTGACCTTTGTGGTCATGAAGGCTTTTGAAAAAGAGATAAAGAAGTTTTTAATGACGGTTGCTGGACCAGTCCTAGGTCTGTTGCAATTTGCATATTGCACAGGAAGAGGTGCAGATGACAGGCAACAGAGGGTTAGGGTTAATGGGGTCCTATGGGATAAAGTAAATACCTCTTTAGGTTGCTACGCCAACTCTGAAGTTGTGTGTGTATGGACATTTGGTTATCGTGCCTACCTTGGTTGTACCAGGACAAAAAAAACAGTTAATTGTTGGTACTAACGTGATCAAGTACATCCTCAGTAAACTTAAGCAGTCCCAAAGCTATTGGCGTGTTATGAACTAGCCTAACTCAACAGGAGAAGCAGAGATTCAGCGGTTTTTGAGTATTGTCAGGGCATAACAAATGGGAAGGTGGTAGCATCCCAACCGTTGTCGGTACCGCTAAGGTCACTCAAGCTGTCACGCTTTTACCTCAACAAAAGCACCTTGTGTGGGGCAGACTCCTGATGATAACCATTTAGACTTCCGTATCGGCGTGTTACTCCATCTCAGTATCAGACACTGAGATAAGTGCTCTCAGATATGGAAGTGAATGGACGTCTCCGTTGGTCCTGGTACGGAAGAAAGGGGGTGATCTTCGTGTTTGCGTTGATTACCGCTGGCTCAATGCCCAGACTCTCAAGGACACTCACCTGTTACCTCACCAAGCAGACTGCTTGGATGCCTTGGCGGAAACGTGATCTTTAGCATGATGGATCTCACCTTCGGCTTTTATAATATTGGAATGGCCGAGGAGAACAAAAAAAACGTAAGGCCTTCACAACGCCGATTTTGCTGTTTGAGTTTAATCGGTTACCGCAAGGGTTGTGCAATGGCCCCGCCAGTTTTATGCACCTAATGACGAACATCTTCGGCGATCAATTTCCTGACATTGCTTAGCTATCTGGATGACCTACTCGTGTACGCCCCAGACAAGAGCGAGGCCATTAAGAGGCTCAAATTAGTGTTCAAGTGCACGGTTTAAAGTTGGCGCCTAAAAAGGTTAATTTCCTCCGGAGGAGTGTATGATTTTTAGGACATGTCATTGACAGTTCAGAGGTAGCGACGGACCCACTGCTATTGGAGCATTGATGGAGTCTGATTTAATGATGGAGGATGGGGTAACCCCATCCCAAAGAAAGATCAAATCATTCCTTGGTATGGTGCTGTATTACCAGAGGTTCATCCAAAATTGCTCCACCATCGCAAAGCCCCTGTTTGCTTTGACAGCTGCACCAAGGGGCAAGAAGCCTCCGGAGGATGGTGCTGCTGCGTTCAGAAAGTTAAGTCCTGGTGGAAGAAGGTGCACAGTAGGGCCTTCCAGCTGTTAAAAGCTGATCTGATCAATTCTGTGGTACTCACACATCCTGACTTCAGTCTCCCATTTATTTTGACCACTGATGCGTCCATGGACGGTTTGGGTGCTGTGCTATCACAGGTCGTAGAGGGTGAGACTAGAGCTCAGCCGATCGCTTACACGCGTTCAGGCAAAGTATCCTGCTCAGAGTTTTTGGATTTGAAGTGGTCCGTCTGCGATAAATTCAGCCACTGGCTGAAAGGCCACACATTTTTTGTTTGGACAGACAACAATTCCTTAACTTACATCCTTACAATACCTAAACTCAAAGAGTGTGAGCTAGCGCCCTATCGTTTCAGCATCAAGTACATACCTGCACACTAGCGCGAAGAGTGAAATATGCGAATGTTTTCAGTTCATTCATATGGAAGTTGGGTGTGCACGCGCCGTTAAACAGAAGCATGGCGATGGCAAGCGCGATTACATTGACTCATTCAAATCGGACTATTGACTATCTGACGACTAATAATCACCACAGTGAGAGGCTCCAGTCCTCCGTCTGCATGTAAAAAGATAATAGGCCAAACCACACAGACGGGCGGATTTGCTCATATCATCGAGGGTGATTGCCATGGAGATCACAAGCATCAGTGTTTTCACAGTGAAAGAACAAGGCTCTTCCTCATCCAGAGAAAGACCAGCGCGAGGATGTATTCCACAGACCAGGTGATGTATTTATTTTACTATCTCTTTCTCTAAATGTGTACATGAATTTGTTGATTATTATGGCATGTTTATCTAAATGTGTTCTGTTTTTCTAAATTTTGCAAGTGTTATGATACAAATTATATTTAAAATCTTGCCTTTATAACATTGTTAAACCCCTGTCACTGTTGTACTTAAACTCAACCTAGTCTTTTTATTTCTGCTCGTCCTCAGTGCAGGATGAGGGTGAAGAAGCTGAAACAACCTCCTTCCAAGAAAACATTATTGGAAAATCTTGAAGGAACTTTTTGAGTATTTGTTTTAAAATTTCAATTGAGTCATTATTTAACATCAAATATACATAATTTTTTTCTGAGAAATAAAAGGACACCTTTATTTTATAATTTGTCTTAAATATAATTTTAAATAATCATGAGAAAATCGTATTGTGAATTGTATCTCATCGAGAGTCATCCCTAAGCAACATGAAACCACATTCAACAAAAATGTTCTATATTTAAATCATTGACAGAGACCTCTCCCCTATCAGCCAATCACTGTTGTTATAGTTAGTAAGCGTGATGACATCATCCGAGGTCAACTCCGCCCTTACTCTCAGTTTAAGACTTCTCTCTATTCCTTAGTAAAAGTTGCTTTCAGCAGCTTTGTGATAGGTTTTAAGAGTCAAAGAATGTCTGTGGTGCCCCCAACGACCTCCTATGGGGGTTATGGGACATGATGATGTCTTCAATATTAAATATAGTTTACAAAAGCTTAAAGGGCTTTTGTGTCTGTAGCATTCTATATTTGACTGAACAAATGAAAGAAAAAAAAAAAGATTGGAACCTTTAATTATAAATTCCTTTATTAACATTGCCCATGAGGACAGCACATTTAAATGTTTGTATTCCCTTGTGTGTGTTTTTTTGTCAGATGTTGGATGCAGGGAAAATGTTTTTCACGGATCATGTCAAGAGTTAATTTGTTTTTAGTGGCTTCATTGGTTTGATGTTACACGTTGCAAATGTATGTAAATATAATACAAATATCCAGCTAAAGGAGAAACAGCTTACAGACTGCGGAAATATAGGGAGAGTTATCTGAAGTTCCTGGACAGAAGAGAGGGGGAAATTAAATTACCATGTATGAAAATAAGTGAATCAATGGCCGAAGAGAAAACATCTACTGTGTGTACTTCACTGTGTTTACTTCATTTTTTGTATTTTCTGTAATTCTATCCCAATAAAGTTTTTTTCACAAATAAATAAAGTTTTTAAAACTTCTGAGCAATACAGTGTTAAAAACTGACCAAAAGGCAATTCATATTCAGGAATATTATCGATTTAATGTACTGACACTAACGGATGAGAAAAAAGAAATTGAGATGAATAATGACAGTTCGGCTCAAAGAACCGGTTCAAAAAGACGATTCATAGGTTCCTGACATCATCATGCAATTATTGCCACTAGCACTATGCATTTATTTATGCTTTTTTATGCGTTTCTCAGTGTCATGTTAGTATCAAGGAAACATTCAAATAAAGTAATCTGTGTCAATGCATAACGAAACAATCAAATAAAGTTATTTGAGTGAGTGCATTTTGCTGATTATTGCCTTTCATTCACTTAAGTTAATGATGTGTGTGTGTGTTCACAGTTAATTCATTTCGACAGAAAATTGCACAATTACAGCACACATTACAGGCACTGATACAAACACGGATATGTTACATGTCTAAAGTATAGTACCATAGAACAAGTAGGCCTAAACCGACTCCTTGTTTATTGTCCTTATAAACTCCTCATATAGCCTAATCTGCACGAGCAAAACCACACACATATATATCTTCTTTTTTTTCATAAAAAAAATTAAGGCCTATTTAATAAAACCAGTTCACTTAAGTTAATGGTGTTTGTGGCAGTGTTAATTTTGACAGCAAATTTTGATTTAGTTTCTTTTGGCTAAAATGCCATTTAGTTTTAGTCATATTTTAGTCACCTGAATTGTTTTTAGTTTTAGTCTAGTTTTAGTCGACTAAATATCAAAATATTTTAGTCGACTAAATCTACAGTAGATTTAGTCGACTAAAATCTAATGAGTTTAGTTAAATTGTAATGCATTAATTGAGCATTTAAGCATTACATAGCCGACTGTTACTTGAACTGACATAATTGTGTTTTTGAAATTAAAAATACAAGAAAGAGAGCTCAATTCACTTTTTTTTAAACATATAGTTTTTATAAGTAATTGAGATTTTTAATGGTTTTATGTAACTATTATAACCCTGATACTGAATATGTGTCAAATACTGGTCTTTCCTCCTGACTATGAATTAAATGGGAATGAAATTAAATGCAGTTTATTATGTAACCAAACACGAATATATAATGCGTGACTTTTAATTATAAACAAGCTCTGAATACACCGGGACTCTTATTTTGCCTTATAAACGCCTTACTATTGCAGTTGCAGCTGCTCTTTCAAGTTCAGATGAGGTTGATAAAATATGCATTGTTACAACCGTCTAAAACATATTACTATATAAACATCCTAAAGTAAACATTGTCCTTATTAATCAGCATTAATTCATAAACAGTTTCCTGTTATAAATGTGTGCTATTCATTGATTGAGCCACTCTGAAGCGCTCGATTGGAAATGCGTGAGCCTGCAGAAGCTCAACAGCGCCGTGTTTTCCAGACGTTAGATCCGCACGTTACAACTCAAATGTGCGCATCTGTTACACACATAGACAGTAAAAGAAAGGTTACACAGTGTGGTGTATTTGGGATAATGTGTATGTATGTATGATGTGCAGTCATTGGTTCCTATGCCTGGGAAGAGGGTATTTAAGTCACGTGATGTGATTTGCACGTGGGGAATGTGATGTAATCAATATGTGATCTGAACACCAGTAAAGCATGTTTGATAGCATTTGGTTGCTGGCCTCGTGAATATATAACATAAATTGGCGACGAGGATAAAGTATTAGAAGACATGGCGCAAATCGGAAGATTGGATGAGTATAAACCGGAAAATGAGTCCTGGTCTGCATATATTGAACGAGCGGAATTGTTCATGATTGCAAATGATGTGGATGATACGAAGCAAGTAGCGACTTTGCTTAGTGCTGTGGGTGCGTCCACATATGGATTACTACGGAATCTGGTTCAGCCTGCGAAGCCAAAGGATAAAACGTTTGAAGAAATTGTGAATATTCTGAAGGCACATTTTGAACCAAAACCGTTAATAATAGCTGAGCATTTCCGATTTCAGCGCTGTGTTCAAAAGCCCCATGAAACTGTGTCCCAGTATGTTGCTGAACTGAAACAATGTGCATCTAAATGTGACTTTGGTGGAAGTTTGAATGAGTCTCTACGTGATCGTTTTGTTAGCGGAATCCGAATTGAAGCATGTCAACGAAGATTGCTTTCGGAAGACACACTCACTTTTGCACGGGCACTGGAAGTTGCTCATAGTATGGAAACCGCAGATCGAGATACGCAGCAACTGAGGAAAACAGAGGATTCAGCGACAACAGTGCATAAAGGTAAATGCAAAGACTGTTTATAACCAGAGACAATGCTATCGTTGTAAAGGAAAAAACCATAATGCACAGGAGTGTTATTTTAAAACTCTTAATGTCACAATTGTGGAGTGATTGGGCATATAAAGAGAGCTTGCAAAGTTAAAATGAAGTCACATCTTAACAGATATGCTGAACAACAGAACAAGCCTTTCCGAGTAAATTTTACTGTGAATCAGCAGTATTTATTGATGGAAATTGATACAGGAGCGGCTGTAAGCATAATTTCACAACAAGAGTATAGACGATCGTTTGCCTATTTGCCACTGGAGGGAGCTAGAGTCAAGTTAAAGACCTACACCGGTGAATGCATTCCAGTATTGGGTCAATTCACAGCTACTGTACAATATGAGGATCAAGTGAATGAGTTACCATTGATTGTAGTCAAAGGGAATGGTCCAAACCTGGAAACTGGCTTCAGAAAGTAAAACTGAATTGGAAGATAATTCGATATGTGAGTAAGCAGCCTGGTCTATCCAAGAAGTGCTGGACAAATAAAGTGAAGTCTTTAAGGATCAGCTGGGCACTCTAAAGGACGTTAAAGCCACTATTTCAGTGAAACCAGATGTGGCACCAAAGTTTTTTAAAAGTCGTCCTCTTCCTTTTGCTATGAAAGAACGTGTGGAGAAGGAAATTGATAGACTGGAAAAAGCTAATGTTATATCCCCAGTAAAATACAGCGAGTGGGCTGCTCCAGTGGTTCCTGTTATAAAAAAAGATTCCACAATTCGCTTATGCGGAGACTACAAAGTCACTGTTAATCAAGCTGCCAATACTGAAGTGTATCCCTTGCCACGGATCGAAGAAGTGTTAGCCACTTTGAGTGGAGGGAAGTTGTTTTCCAAGATTGGCTTGGCGCAGGCATATCAACAAGTCGTACTGGATAATGATTCTAAGAAGTATACGACAATCAACACTCACAAGGGGTTATATGTGTATAATCGTCTTGCTTTTGGCATCAGTTCAGCCCCTTCCATTTTTCAACGAATAATGGAAAATTTGATGAAAGATCTGAAAGTGATTGTGTATTTGGACGATTTGTTGATCACAGGTAAAGATGAGCAAGAACATCTAACAAACATTTGCAAAGTCTTACAGCGTCTTCAAGAATCAGGCTTGAGAGTAAAGAAATGTAAATGTGAGTGGGGACAAACACAAATTGAGTACCAGGGCTATGTGATCGATGAAAAAGGGGTGTATCCAACAAAAGATAAAGTAAAAGCTATTCAAGATGCGCCAGCACCATCAAACGTGAAGGAACTACGAGCCTTTTTAGGTTTGGTAAATTATTATGGACGCTTTGTACCACAGCAGAGCACAGTGTTGGCACAACTGTATAGACTGTTGAAAGAACAAACTGCTTGGTGCTGGGGAAAAAGGAACAAGGTGCTTTCAGTAGGTGTAAAGAATTGCTCACCAGTGACAAAGTGTTAGTATATTATGATCCACAACTGCCTTTGACTTGTCATTGGTTCCTATGCCTGGGAAGAGGGTATTTAAGTCACGTGATGTGATTTGCACGTGGGGAATGTGATGTAATCAATAAGTGATCTGAACACCAGTAAAGCATGTTTGATAGCATTTGGTTGCTGGCCTTGTGAATATATAACACACAGCATATCAGTTCTGACCGGATCTCTTCCCTAATTGTCCCTCCCTAACATTTTCATCTCGTTCTTATTCGTTGAGGAAAATGACAGTAGATTTTCATCATAGTTTTTGACATCCAACACTAGTTTTTATTTAGTTATCGTCTCGTTTTCGTCAGTGAAAAAAGGTCGTTGACAAAAATTATGACAAATTATTTGTCAACGAAATTAGCACTGGTTTGTGGTTACAGTTTCATTCATGGATCCTTTAGGTCATGAATGTCATGTTGCCAATATGGATGTTTGAACCGGCTCTTTCGGTTCTTTTTTAGTTTGACGTGCTACTTCAGCTTTTGCGTCTTGCGTCATCAACCCGGAACTAAAGTTCGATTCTGTTTGATTAATGAATCGGCTCGACCGGTTACTTGCTGAGAACCTGTTCAAAAGAACGATTCGTTCAAGAACCGAACATCACTACTGGCTTCCTCGTATCCCTGGCTCCAGCGCTCCGTCTTCCTGGTTGTCCTACTACACAAACTGAGTATTATCCTCCTGATATCAACTATTCCTGCCATATCTGCTGTCTGACTACTCACCTGATCCAGTTTACTCTCTGCACTTATAATAAACCGTGTTCATACTGTTCTCTGTGTCCCTCTGTCTGTAACAGAAGACCGGACCAACACAACAGATTGCCATAATGAGCAATGATCACCATCACCACCAGCGAGCACTTACGTCAACAACACCGCATCTCCTTCGCTTCCGGTGACAGCCAGTCCCATGGCCAAACTGGCGCCCTTCTCTGTTTCGGCGGAGGATTGCAACAGATTTCTCTTCCAATGCTCGCTAGTCCTGGAGATGTAATCGCACCAATACCCCACCGAGAGATCCAAATTAGTGTTCATCATCTCCCAGCTTTCTGATAAAGCCCTCCGGTGGGCGGAATTACTATGGTCCCAGGATCAACCTGTCACCCACTCCCTCTCCAGCTTCATCAACCACTTTAAAGAGGTCTTCGGTAAACCATCCTGGGATTCAGCAGTGGGTGAGCAGTTACACCACTTAAAGCAAGGTACAAGATCTGTTAATGAGTATGCTCTCCAGTTTCGCACGCTTGCCGCTTCCAGCGGGTGGAACGAACAGTCGCTACTGACCACATATCATCAGGGGCTGGATCCTCGGGTGCGATTGCATCTCACTGCATAAGAGGATACCATCGGCCTAGAGCGTTTCATCCAACTCTCCATCCGCTTTTCCACTCGTATGCAGTCGTGTGTGGATGAACACCATGGCCAGCTGTTCTGTCTCCCTTCTCTCCGCCGACCAGAGCTTGTCAGCCCTCCAGAACCAGTCCTTGAACCCATGCAAGTCAAGAACTCCCGGTTATCGTCAGTTGAGCGGCAGACCCAGAATTTGTGCTTACATTGCGGAACGCCCGGGCATTTCATCAGTGAATGACCCATCCGCCACCTAGCCCAATCGTGAGTGCTTTCCTTCCATCACTCAGAAAGATGAAACCACTCACTACTACTTTAATCCTTTCTGTTGCCAGTGTGTCTCTTACAGTTGTCGCTCTCCTTGACTCTGGGTCAGCTTTTCAACTTCAATGCGGGCCCCCTCTGCCGCCAATACAAACGCCGGTCGACAGCCACCCCGACAATCTATCAAATCCACTCGGTAGCCGGGACCTCTCAGCCGCCGCAAAGTGTGCTCTTCCGTAGGCCCCCTACTGCTCAAAGTGGGACTTCTCCATGAGGAACAGCTCCATCAACTGGTTCTGGAGGAGTCCACCGCTGACGTCATCTTAGGGCGCCCGTGATTGGAGCAGCACAACGCAGTCATCTCCTGGAGGACAGGAGAAGTGCTGAAGTGGGGTGATGGCTGTTTCCCGGATTGTTTCCAGTCTCTTCCTGTTCCAGTCTCTCCACGTCCTACAAATCTACGAGTATGCTCCATGTCGATTGAAAGTCCAGTGGAGGACCGTTGATATTCCAGCCTGTTACGCCCTGTTCAGCGACGTCTTCTGTCCAACATGTGCCTCTAAGCTGCCTCCCCACCGGCCATGGGACTGTGCCATTGATCTGCTGCCAGGTGAGCTAGTGCCCTGTGGGAAAATTTACCCACTGTCACGTCCGTAGGAGAAGGCCATGCTGGAATACATCCAAGAGGCGCTCAACCGGGGTTATATCCGTCCATCTACTTCCCCTGCATGCATCCGGTTTCTTCTTCATGGACAAAAAGAACGGAAGCTTGTGGCCCTGTATCGACTATCGGGCACTCAACAACATCACTGTCAAGTTCCGGTATCCCCTTCCTCTCGTCTCAGTGGCTCTAGAACATCTCTGTGGTGCCACTGTGTTCGTTCCATCAATCTTCAGTACAGTTCCTAGGATACGTCATCGAACACAGTGGCATCCGGATGGACGAGGGGAAGGTGGAGGCTATCCGCTCCTGGCCCATTTCCACCAACATCAAACAACTCCAACGCTTCCTAGGTTTCGCCAATTTCTACCGCGGCTTCATTCAGAACTACAGCTCCATCACCAGTCCTCTCACCCACCTACTCTGCAATAAGCCCAAGTCTCTGTCCTGGTCCCCAGCCGCCGTTAATGCCTTTGACTTCCTGAAGACCGCCTTTACCACCGCTCCTCTCCTTGACCACCCAGATTCCAAACTCCCCTTCATCGTGGAAGTGGACACTTCCACAACAGG
The DNA here is from genome assembly GCA_023029165.1 of Gobiocypris rarus. Lineage (NCBI taxonomy): Eukaryota > Metazoa > Chordata > Actinopteri > Cypriniformes > Gobionidae > Gobiocypris > Gobiocypris rarus. The sequence continues at coordinate 3,819,627 of CM040920.1, read as the reverse complement.
AGTAGGAGCGGTCCTTTCCCAGCAGTAGGGGGACCCAAGTAGACTCCATCCATGCGCCTTCTTCTCCCGCAAGCTCAGCCCAGCGGAAGCCAACTACGACATCGGCAACAGGGAGCTTCTTGCCATCAAGCTTGCCCTCGAAGAGTGGAGGCACTGGTTGGAGGGTGCTAAACATCCCTTTCTCGTGCTCACCGACCATAAGAACCTCTTCTTATAAGGTCCGCCCACGTCCACGCCTGAGGGTCCAGGTCTGCCCACGTCCACGCCTGAGGGTCCAGTTCCACCCACGTCCACGCCTATGCCTGAGGGTCCAGTTCTGCCCACGTCCACGCCTGAGGGTCCAGGTCCACCCACGTCCTCGCCTGAGGGTCCAAGTCCGCCCACGTCCACGCCTGTGGGTCCAGGTCCACGCCTGAGGTCTATGCCTGAGCGTCCACGCCTATGGCTGAGGGTCCAGGTCTGCCCACGTCCAGGTCTATGCCTGAGGGTCCACATCCACGCCTATGCCTGAGGGTCCAGGTCCGCCCACGTCCACGCCTATGCCTGAGGGTCCAGGTCCACCCACGCCCACGGGTCCAGGTCCGCCCATGTCCACGCCTGAGGGTCCAGGTCCGCCCATGTCCACGCCTGAGGGTCCAGGTCCGCCCACGCTCACGGGTTCAGGTCCGCCCACGCCCACGCCTGAGGGTCCAGGTCCGCCCATGCCACATGAACTTTGTTTGGTGTTTTGATTATTTTTGGGCATCTGGGGCCGCCTATAGAGGTGGGAACTGTCACAGGGTGTTTGGGTTTTGGTTCATGTTTTTAAATGTATCATGTTCACAGTCATGTTTTGTTGTCATGCACTTCCTGGTTTGTCATGTGATCCTGCCTTGTGCTCCCTGGTCTTGTGTTCTGCTGTGTCATGTTGTCATTGGTTTATTAGTTGATCATAGTTCACAGGTTTCTTTTCTAGTCCTCAGTCTTTGTGTATTTAAGCCCTCATGTTTGCCATAGTCTTGAGGCCTGTTGCACAAAGCTAGCTGAACAAACTCTGAGTTTCAGAGTAGGTTTAGAGTTGACAAATCCAGATAAATCCAACCTGGTTTAGATCAAGTTCAATTGTTTCTCAAAGCTTGGTATAAACTTTTAATTTAAGGTTTAATTTAGAGTTTGCAATTAACACTGAAGCGCGTGCACCTGAAAGCGTGACACATGCAAACAGCCAATCACAGAGTCTGTCCGATTCACTTCTCTTCTGAAGATTGAGAGATCGTTCTGAAAATTATCATGAAATGAAATGTGTTTAAAGCAGGAATAAACACTTATGCTGCAGCGTCAATTTAAGAAGGCAGCTGAAAGAATATCTGACTATATCAATGCATGATGTTAATCAAAGAAATATGCCTAATAATTATAGGTTCACAAAGAGCTCAAACAAATACACGTTGTTTGAAAGAATTATGAATGCATGTTTTATATTTATATTAATATTTGGCTACTTGTCAATATAATATAATTATATGAATATATTATGTGAATTAAAAGTAATTATAATTCATATATTATAAATATTATAAATAATTTGCACCAAAAGATGAGCAATTTTGTCTCTAAAGTTTTTTTCACTATAAACTACTTTAATTTGAGAGATACTGGTGGTGTGAGTTTTACTTGCAGCTGATTGGTCCAGTTTGAGTTTGTGATCTCTAACCCAGAATAAAACCTGCTCCAGAGCAGGTTAGCTGTGTAGTGTAAGTTACCATGGTGATTAACACTGCTAAAAACCAATCCACCTTCTTGAGCCCGAAAAACCAGAGTTTGCTCAAATTAATCTCAAACTTACCTGGGTAGCAACTGAAACCAGCTTTGTGCAACAGGCCACAGTGGATCTAACGTTACATCCTTTCAAACACTTTCTTAAAAAACTAATTTAAATATAATTTTGACTAAAAGTTCCTTTTGTCAGAATGAAACTGAAACTCTTTTTAGCCAATTTTAGCCTACTTCCCAGCTCTGGAAAGATGTTAGTTTGTTTATCTCAAGTATTATTTTACAAGGGTTTTCAATGAACCTCAAATTTGTTATTTTGAATTTTTTGAATCAGATTCAAATGCCTGCTTTATAATAAACCTAATTCTTTTTCTATGTAGAATTTACATTCATAAATGTAAATTTGCGAATTGTAAACCTGTTTTTCTAGTATTGTTACGAGAACATTATTTACTTACAATTTCAGTCTCATAAATAATAATAAAAAAAATCTAAAATTGTTATCTTTGTGCTTATCCCTTTTTAAACACCTGTTTAGTATTGATATAATAGAAAATGCTAAATTATTTGCATTTATTTCTGAAAATATGTATCAGACTTGTTTTAAATATTGACAAAATCTTAGAAACACTTACTGATGAGAAATATCAGCATCAAATACTTCAGAGGCTCCATCGTAATGAAAGCATATTCAGCTGGCTCTAAAAATGGAGAGGAGCTGAGGAGAAAACACACAGAAATATACAATCATGACTCATTATATAGAATACTTAGCAGTACATCTTTGAAAGTGATATTTTTATACCAACAGAAGTCAATTAATATAGGAAAAAATCTTGCCGCCCGTTCTCATCTTCCACTTTTCTGCCATCCACCAGCTCTGAGCTGGTCATTTCAGCACTGTGCTCCGGGTTCAGACGAGCTCCATACTGGGAAAGGGCCTGATTTACAGATAATTTTCTCACAGGAGTCACCAAAGGTGGGAGACTCCAGATGAATTTGGGGCTTATTTAATTCCAGCTGCTGGCATCGGTGTACTAAGATCGTGAAAGGAGGAAATGGAGGTAGATGAGGGTATAGGGCTTTAGAAAGAGAAGTAGTACTGGTGAATCACAGCTTTTCAATTTCCCATCTTGCATCTCTTGTCAGGAAACAGTTTGCCACAGCTTTCTCCAACTTCTCCAGTGATCTTTGGAAGTAATCCTCTACGTATGTCTGCTAAGCCAGCATCCACTGCCTGACGGAAACTTCTTTCCCGTGAACTTTCTATTGACTTTTAAAATCATGCTTAACTGATTGTAATTTCTGACAGTAATTATTTTGCTATGTTACAATAAATCTTGTTGGAAAGGTAATGGTCAGATGAAGTCTGAACCAACTAATTTAGGACACCTTTTTACCATCACTTCGTCTCCTGTTTTCAGTCCTTAGCTTTCTCAGGCAAACTCTTGGGCTGATAGACGACTGTTAATACAGTTTTTGAATATGCAAATAAAAAAAGATAATCGCAACTTTTTATTTCACAATTCTGACTTTTTTCTCTCTCACAATTGCGAGTTTGCATCTTACATTTCTTGCTTTTCATCCTCAGAATTGTGAGATTTAAACACAATTATGAGTTATAAAGTGAGAATTATGAGAGAAAAGTTGCAATTACATTTTTATTTTTTTAATAAATTCACAGAAAAAAAAACATCAGTCTTTCCCCCCTCATAATTGGACATTATAACTCGCAATTGCGAGTTTATATCTCACGATTCTCATAAAAGAAGTCAGAATTGTAAGATACAAAGCAATTACCTAAATAAATGACAACATGAAACATGAACAGTCATGGATCATCCAGGTAATGACAGACCGTTCAGATTCAAGGGTGTGTTCATTTTTAATATGGCAATTTGTATAAATTCAGTAATTTTGTCTTGTGGAGTATATGTAAACATTATGTTGAATGGCTTATTCAGGACAGTACTAAATAAATGACATGCAATTTTTTATGATCCCAGACCCATTTCATATTATTACAATAAGGGGTATGAAACTTGTGAGCAGAACTGAATCTTAGGATGCTTTTGCAGACGGTCAGAGTCTGAGATATTCACCAATAGCTGTTTACATGAACTGCCCGTTTACATTAATGTTTTAATGAAATAAATGACCTTACAATTCAAAGTAATCATTTTGGTAATCTAAAATAGTCTACTTTTCGGATATAACTGTAATTTGATTACCACCCATTTAAAATGTAACTGTAATGAAATAAGTTAACTTACATGTACTTCGTTACTCCCCAACTTGATACCAAAAACAGATATCTTCTGATAAATATGTTTAAAATATTCGTTAAAACTAAAATGATTGCCATGTTATTTTTTCTAACATTATTAAATGCATGTCATATGTAATGTCATCTTATACACTTACATTCATCTTGCCCCCTTTTTTGTGAACAGTACGTGAGCAGGCAGCATGTATGCATATTTATTACTTTATTACTTTAGTAAATTAAGTATTCTTATATTGATTGTATTCTTGCATATTGTACTTTACCACAGCCCTGGAAGAAATGTATTCTAAAGAAAACGGACCACCAATGGCGTTGTCACGTGGTTCATGATACTTTTCTCAACGCAACTCAGAACGGACAAATCACAAAGTCGTTATGGAAATGAAGTAAGGAATTTCGAAAATATATATTTTATTGAAATTTCTCTCTACTATTTATGTTCGTGCGTCTGTTATAAAGTCTCAACATTATAGGTTTAAATCATCATATTTTTTTATGACAAAAAAACGACAATTTAAACGGAATTTGGCTTTCTGAGTTAAAGGGCGCCCCCTGGTTGTTATTCTTTCTTGTGTGTCGAAAATTAATCGTTACTAATACGAACATATATGGCGCCCAGTGCAATGTTTTCATTGCCCACCAGGGAACAAAGAAACATGAAGTTTGGATTGGTGTCGTTAGACATTTTAACCGACATTCTGTCCAACCTCAACAAGAGAAACAAATCCAATTTGGAGAATGTGTCTGATTTCTGTGGATGTCTCAAAGAAAGGAGGATAGTGGGTGAGTATGTTGGCCTCAAACTAGCACACTAGTTTTAGACCCTTACTAAAAAGTGTTAACATGGTCGAGATCGTATTAGATGACAATACCATGGTTATATGATGCACTCTGTAATATGTTAGTGAATGATTCATATATTGATAAACAATGTTCTCAACGCGATTTAGTGGGTCTACCGATATCGGCCTATAAAGTATATCTATTAATAATCGGCATCGTCTGATAAGTGTTCTTGTTATCAGATTATTGCCGGTAGAGGACTTTTATTTTGCTTCCGAAATTCAACAAAGTTACTGAATTTTAGATATGTGTGTTCATTTAGCAACACACCCTATTTTATTAACCTTTGTTCATCCTTATGGACATTTTTGTCTTATTCAGTTTAGTTTTTATTTATTTATTTATTTATTTATTTATTTATTTATGTATCATTTTGTCTTTTTGTTTGTTTTTTCTTGAGGATTTTTACTATTTCACCCCCATTTCCTTTAATAAATATATTTTACTCTAGGTACACAAAATAGTTACTCTTAGGACATTAAGGACAAAAATATCCCCATTAAAACTGCAATTTTTAATCCCACGCCCCATTAATAGACTTTTATTCTGTTGGCAAGGCTTCAAAATTAAAATTTGTAAAAATAATTAACCAGATGGTGCCATTATTTGGCCTATAAAGCAAATACTCTGTTTATTCCTGGTGTCTGCTTCTGCATATTATAGAGCAATTTGGATAAATTATGCCGTTATAATTGTGTGTGTGTGTGTTGGTATGGATGTCTGAGTGTAGTTTGTATGTATTTGCATGTAATATTTGAGAGAGAGAAACCCTACTGTAGCATTTTTTTAGATATCAACCTCAAATGTGGAAAGTTGAAACACAATAATTTTCATAAACTTAAACATCTATAACTTTTTTTAGCCAAAGGTCTTCTAAAGGCCGTCTAACATGGCAAAATATTAAATTTAAATTCAAATGAATTTATTCCCTTGTTTTTAAAAGAAAAAAATAAACATGCAAGTCATTATAAAAAACCTAGAAGTGTTTCGAAGCGAAATCGAACAAATAAGTTCACACAGAAGCATGTATATTAACAGTCAGGTTCCTATAGTATTGCAATATAACACCATGTTCAAAACATACGTTGATATTTTTTTGTTTACCCTCAGAGTGTGTATTTCTTCTTTGTGATGAGCTGGGACTGAACACTGTGGTTGGATATCAGGCCATCGAAATCCTGGAGAGGTAATTTAAAGGACCTCAAATGAAAATCTTTCACCGTAAATCCGTTTCAAACACCTTCAATTTGTCATGCTCTAGGTTTACGGCCAAATATATTGAAGATCTAATCCACAGCCAGAAAGGTCAGCCGATGCAAGGGGCTTCAACTGAGGACACAGGGAACTACGAGGATCTCATCTTCCAAACACTCAAGAAGAAGCTCTTTCTCTTCATCCTCTCAAGCGTTCAGATAGCCAGCAAACTGGACCTGTACTCGAATGTATGTTTAGCTCATAAAGGACAGCAAAACAAAGATTCCATGTGTTATGCTGTGATTTGCTCTATTTGTATTCATCTAGGTGGTTAACAATGACATTGCGATGAGATTTCTGCATGCAGCCAATTACCCTTCCTCCAAAGAGCAACTCTTGGACTCTGAGATTCTTATTTTAAAAACTCTCAACTTTAATTTGAATGTCCCAAATCCTGTAACATACGTAGAGACCCTTTTGGAAGTGCTGGGTAAGATAATTTCCAGTGTTTTTTTTTAGCTAGAAGCTATACATTTAACTCTAATAATCTAAAACATTGTGTTTTGTGCTTTCACACAGGCCATAATGATCGAACAGTCCCTGTGGCACAGCTGCATCACCTGTGTGTGCATGTACTGCAGTTTATTTACCTGCAGAGGGAGACAATCTACAACTCATTGCTCATTTCTGCCACCGGATGCCCCAGTCCTACTCATGAGCAAAGGTACGGGCTATCCCCTGTATTTTCTCTCTACTCTTAAATGATGTTCTTAAAGTTAAAGTTTGTGATTTTTGTAGAGAAAACTATAAATATGCCATTCCTATGGCCTAATTTCATGAAGCTGGTTTCAGTGACTACTCATGTGTGTTTGAGTTTAATTTGAGCAGTTTGACTGTTTTTTAGCAGTGTTATGGTAACACATGTTTATTCTGGGCTAGAACTGGACCAATTATCTTTGACTAAAGAGACATTTATTTGACACATTAAATTCACTCCCCTGTATCTCTTGTTGAAAATTAAAGGGTTATTTCAACCATAAAAAACACTTTTTTTAATTTCATAATATACTCACCCTCATTGACAGCTATGCAACTACCACTTTTGGATGCTTTTATTAAAAGTCTAAAAAGAGATCATAAAACTAATCCAGAGGTTTAGTCCAAATTTTCTGAAGATACGTGATCGGTTTATATGATGAACAGATTAATTTAGGCCTTTATTCACATATAAACATTGTTCAGCGAACATAAACAGAAGCTCAAACGTGCTGTGTAACACGAGAATGAACCTCATTGGTTCTTGCTGAAGCTCGAATGTGCTGCGTAACACGAGAATGAACCTCATTGGTTCTTGCTGAAGCTCGAATGTGCTGCGTAACACCAGAATGAACCTCATTGGTTCTTGCTGAAGCTCAGACGTGCTGTGTAACACAAGAATAAACCTTATTGATTATTAAATAGTTTGATTAAGCTTATATATAGTTTCCATGACAGAGTTCAAGATCAATCTTTTCTTTACTACTGGAGCTGCCAGTTTGCTAAGTTTCAAACACAAACTATACAAAAGCTGCAGCCCTTCGGGCGGCCTCAGTGTCCGAATTCACTCACTCATTTTTTATTCAGTCTTTTAAGTGTACTATATTAGTGGAGTAATATAGGGAATAGTGATTGAGGGTATGGGGGCAGCTCCTGAGTTGATAGAGAGAATATAGCGAGTGCTGTAATGTGATCTAAACTCTTGAAACCGTGTAATAACATGCTGAAAACCTCTTAGCACACCAAATAGCATTGCTCTGCCAACTGTCCACAACTCATGGCGCTGTGTTTTGCTCTCACACTACTTTCAGGAAATGTAAATCTAGTTAATATATTTGCTGTTTGGTGCCGCATGAATTACACACTTCACCTTCAACAAGGTCATTACTCACTCGGAGGTAACCGTCGCACCGCTTGATGGTGGAACCTGCCATGGCCTGGGGAAATATGACGTATATCTTGTGTTTGTAACAGAGCCAAGTTTGTGTCGGTGACAGAGGACTTCATGCTTCTGGGAGTTGCAGTCATTGCGGTGGCCGCCTTCATTCATCATATCTCAACATGGGAAAAGGTACAGAACAGCTACTGAAGCCACATCATGATTCAGTCCGTCAGCTGTGAAGTGTATTTAAATATCTGTCACTTTCAATCTCAAAGGATTCTAGTGTGTTTGGTTCATGTGCACTGCAGGTAGTGGAGGAGCTGACAGGGATAACAGGGATTTCAGGCCAGAGTATCGTGGACTTTGCGCATGTCACACTGATGCACATCACCAAGACCAAATCCGTGTGACGCTTGAAGACAGAAAAATGAAGTGTGAGGAGAGATTACAGCTAGAGTAGAGATGAAAGAAGACTGGTGATGTTAACCGTGCTACAGCAGAAACAATATTATTTTCTATTTAGATTTCTCTCAAAAAAAGTCATGAATAAACAATGTAAAGATTATACTTTGAAATAACAGAAGAACCTGCCATTCACATTTTATTATGCAACGATTTCTAAAAGAAATGAATGTGAGGAGACTTACATCATAACAGATGATGCTAACAGTGTGACACTTAAATGGATAACATTCATACTTTAATATTTTCATAGTTATGAGATTATTAATATTAAACTTTAATATTATGCCGTTATTTTGCTATCTGTATTTTGCTATACAAAAAATAGAAATTGTGTGGATAGTGAGATTGGCAGGGACATACTTCCTCCTGGTTATGTCTCCTGTTTTAGTCTTTACTCATTCACAAGACATTGACATAGTGTCCGTGACGTCACCCATAGGATTAAGTCGGCCGTTGCCATCTTGGCAGCGCGTCACCACGCATCACTTCCGGACAACTGAAAATGGTTAAAGAGGCGCGACGTAGCTGGAGCTGAGGTGACGTGAAGACTAACAGACAACCGGTAACCTCCCCCAGTCTCTCGGAAGTGACTTAAACTGTATTTCTTTGAGTGGCCACTAGAGACCGGCTCCAGAAGAGAGCAGAATCTCATTGAGCTCATGTTAAAATGCCCAACTTTACAGCAGAATAAAACATGTTTACAGCCTGGGACAAATTGTGGTTTTGGTCTATAGCTAATTTTGTCCTTTGTGACGACTGTGAGGGGGTGAATTATTGTATACCTCATTTCGTTTACATTATATAAAGCCTTAAAGTTCTGCATAATTAAGGGTTTGTCCACTTTGAGTGACAGGTGGATAGCTGTTTGTCTGTTGGGCATTTTAACATGAGCTCAATGAGATTCTGCTCTCTTCTGGAGCCGGTCTCTAGCGGCCAGTCGATGAACTGTAGTTTAAGTCACTTCCGAGAGACTGGGGGAGGTTACCGCTTGTTTTAAAGGCACAATCTGTAGGTTTTTCTCCGCCAGAGGGCGCATTTTAAAAACAATAACAAAGGTGAAGCTTGATGACAAGAGTGGAACGATGGGAGATGTCGTTTTCATTCAGAGATGTATGAATTCACGAATCATGTTCACGGATGAGTAATGAATTAGTTTTGTATTAACTGAACTCACTATTTTATGTCACTGTAATGCATTAGCTGCAAGGAACGTGTAATGTAATGCTATATTAGCTTGTTAATAATATGTGACTATTTGTCAAATTATTTGGTGGATTAATGCTGCGCAGTTTAAAACAATCACACTAAAAGTACATTTGCACAAAGTCCTGTGACCTGTGCAGCGCAGCCGGCGACTTAAAGCCGAGCAAAGCGTGTTGTTGGGTGTGCTTGTGCTCTTCGCTCTGGCCCTTCCGGGAGAAGTGCCCGTACAAGGAAATTCCGCTCTTGTGGATGTCACAGGGCCCTACTCGGAAAAAACTTAACGAAACTTGTGAGAAACCGGAAGGAGTATTTTTGGCTCAGAAATACTCCATCAAACATCCAATTTTTTTGTTGAAACTTTGTACACGTTTAGCATGGGAATCCAACTCTTTAACAGTGTAAAAAAACCAGCATCAGTTGCTTCACCATTCATAAATCTTCTCCCGTGACCTCATGGGATAGTAAAGTGTCCATAGTATGCATATTTCTGAATCTCGGCAGAAGTAGAAGGTAATCCGGGAACATTTCACCTATTGTTTTTCGAATACCATTTATTAAAGGTCCCGTTCTTCATGTGTTTTTGAAGCTAAACATAATGGCTAGGCGGTGGCTGGGATATACATAATCCCAACATACATGGCATAATTTTTGGAATTACTTTTCACGAGAGGAAAAAATATGTTTTGGTCGCATAACATCGGTTAATGGAAACACTGTCATTTCGCAATAGGTTTTATCGACATGTAGAAAATATCTAAAAAGTTTTTCGCAAATCTGTAATGGAAACGCGGCTGTGGCTGAGCTTAATTGTTTAAGACTTGTTTTAGTTTTTTTCGTTCTGGTTTTGAAAAATTGCTGGGTAGAGTGTGTTTTTTTATGGTATTGTTTGGTATGGTATCTTCTTGATACACTACAGTGAACGTCTATAAATGCCTCGATGAAGGCCTACTTGGGGGGCGGGGTTAGGGGGGCCCGTACAATTTATTTTGCATATGGGCCCGAGACTGACTTGCTGTGCCACTGGCCTGATGATTTCCTTGTTCTTTGAAGTCCCTCCTTCAGAAATCCGTAACGAGTTCTGATTGTGCCAGCGGTTCCCGTGTTGTGATTTGACAGCAGCTTAGCGCACGTTGCCCGGAAAGGTCAGGCCTCTTACCATAATGGGGCGATGCATGCGCTCAATGTTACTGTAGACATGGCGACAAACACACTCTTCAAACGCAACACTTCCTCTTCTCCACGTGGGAGAGCAACAAGACCACGCCCCTTTTTGCATATTCTTGTGGGTGGAGTTTAGTCAACAAACTGTTCTAGTGACGTCATTAAAGCAGGAAGTGCAGGGGTGTAGTCCAAACCGGCCGTTCGCTGTAGGCTTTGAAAGGGAACTTCTGTTAAATAAAATATCTCGCTTGGCATTGAACTTTGAGCTTTATAATTTTACAGGTATTTTTTATGCTCTAACAGCAACATTACACACTAACTAAAGTTTGAAAGATGGAATCATGAGGAACAGGACCTTTAAGACTTACTACTCTTTTGGCATACAATTGGCGAAACAATTTCAGATGCAGAGTTTTTTTTTGGTTAATTAAGGACATCATTTGGATTTTCCATTTGGATTTTGCTTTCATGAACACACTCCTCACTGTTTATACTACAAAACGGCATAGAATATTGCATAAGTATGCATGCATAAGTAAGATGAATTATTGCTTTAGTCTGAAACTGACCTTTTAAAGTGTATGGAAACGCACGGACTGTTGGCTCCAGCAGTGATGGGACTTTGGGGTGAGCAATGGCAGAGAGGGAGAGTGCTTGAAAGTTGTCTAAAAACAGTCATTATTTAGCATTTCTGTTTGGTGTCTCTAGACCTCATCTTAAAATATGACCCAGTGAGACAACAGTGCCAATTATCATACGGGAGCAGGTTTTAGAGTAATCGGGTCTCTAAAAAATGTCCTATCATTTGGATTTCACTGGCTTTTTCATTTGGTACTCTTGTGTAACATTTCAAGCAAATGAGGGAAGATAGCAACTCTCTGGCTAAAAAATGATCTTGTCTGCCCACAACTTTAATTATGTGGACTAAAACTTTGTATATTTTCTAAATAATGGACCTGCATTTAAATCTTTTATATATGACTGCAGCTCTTCTGGGTACATTGAGCTGCTCTAAAGCAGTTTTATTATTGGAGGATTTGTCATCATAATTCAGGGTGTTAAGAAATTAGATAAACGTCTAAGAAAAAGGTTCTTCTAAACATTTTTCCACACAGCTGTCTGTGTTTTGGTCTGGATCCAGTCCTGGTGGATGTGTTTCAGTCTGGCTGGGGAACAGAGGGGTTTGGGAACACGGGTCCATATGTCTGATATTATTTCAAAGATCAATTAGAGGCTAGGCTGTACTTTAAAGACTCCATGATATCACATGACTTTTGGACGTTAGGGGCTAAAGTGAAATTAAAAGCTGTTTATTTTGTTTCATGAATGCATTTCTCCATGGGACCTTGTAATCGTGAATGTGACAGTGCTTCCAGTTAAACACTACTCACAACACCATTTATCTATTAGATATTAACCCAGAATATAAACCATTCTAATTCATTTTTAAATTAGATTAAAATATGTACTTTTGCTTTCTATTAATTAATGCGGGATATAAAAAATCTTTTAAAAATTAATTAAGTACTGTGATTATTTTATATGATTTAATCCAGAATATAAACAATTCTTTTTTTTTAAATATGTATTAAGTGCTTATTTATTTTCATTTTATCCAGAATATAAACAATTCTTTTTAAAATATAAATTAAGAAACGCTTTTATTTATTAAATAAGAATTGAGTATTTATTTAATAATTTAATTAAAAACTTAAAATACTGTTTTCTTTTTCTGGGAGTTTTACAGGATCAACTTTTGCTTAAAAGGAAGAAAAAGTAGCTATATATGTGTGCATGAATCATCTCCGCTACCAGATTATTGGCCAATCAGTTAGTTGCAGTGTTTCAAGCGTCTCGTTGGCACGGTTTATTCATGTCAGTGCAAATATGTCTATTGCAATCCTGTATCATGTGGAGGAAGCACATGCCAGAGATCCATCACTTCCATGAGGTCACCATAGCAACCTGAGCCTTTTACCAGTCACTCGGGAATTCCGGTTTTGCACGGCTCACTTGCCAAGTAAGCAAGTCAACCCTTCGGCGGCTTGCCTTTTGCGTCTCTTTAGCAACCGGTTGCTATGCAGCTACTGTTGCCATGCTTGTGTGGTGGGATTTATGGGAATTGAGGCCCCCTAAGCTGTGTAACTCTTTCTGTGATGTCTCTTCTCACCCACCCCCAAAATAACTCTGAAATGGTTTGATCGTCAGGGAGAATTGCTCTTGATAACGCGTGAATCGACTAACACTTATATTCAAGCCGAGGACCCTGTGTGTTTTTATAGAAACATAAATAAAAGTGGAGTTGTGTGGGCTTCCACCCACTGACAGTCAGCTGATGGGGTGATTTCCTACATGAAACCATCTGATGCTGCCATTCAGTGTCAAAGTGATTTCCACGGATCTTACAGACGCTCTGCGTCCTTCGGAGAGGGAATAAGTCAAAATAATGACAGATCTGCAAAGCGCAGCATTATGTGATGAGACGTGTGCGACGTGCCGGAAGACAGCAGTGATGCTTGTGTCTTTATGTAACTGTTTGATGAGCTCAAATATTGGCTTTGAAGGATCTTCTGTTCTGCGAGATGACTGTTTTGTAAATGTACCCCCCCCCCTCTGAGATGCTCTTTAGAAAATTAAAGATGGTGGGATGTTTTATAAAAAGGGTTTGAGGGGTTATTAAGAAGGCAGGTGGCTCTCTGTACCTTCTTGGCAAAGCTCACTATCTTTTCTGAAGTCTCTCCAAAACACTCGTTAAAGAGCTGAATATCCCTGAGAAGCTGAAACATACGGTGTAAAATAACCACTGTTATTTTAGGATCATTGATATACCGTAGTTTGATTATAATTTTCTATATATATATATATATATTTTTTTTTCACTTTAAATGAATTGTATATTATAAAGTCTATATTCGAATTGTGAGATATAAAGTCAGAATTGTGTGAGATATAAACATGCAACTCTGAAATCTTTTCTCGCTATTGTGAATTTAGAATTATGACTTTATTTCTCAGAACTCTGTTTATATCTTGCAATTCTGAGAAAAAAAGTCTGAATCGTGAAAAAAAGTTGCAATTACTTTTAGTTTTTTTTATTCAGTGGCAGAAACAAACATCTATGTAAGTAATTAATTTCACCATTTTAAAAATATTTTCACTAAATATTCAAAGCACTTCAGTGGGACTTTAACTATAGTAACGCGCAGCATTATTCAATGTGTTGATGTCATTTCCCCTGAAACGGCTCCAGCTGTTAGCAGCTCCTCCCTTTTTTGAAACAGCCAATAGCCTTTCTGTTTGGTAAAGCCAGTTTCCTCCTAATCTCTAATCATTTATCATCATAATCTCCTCCATATCGCTTTGAAATACAGCACTCTGTGCAGAATTTAAATGGGTCCGATATGTTTTGTTGTCTGCGCCGACTCGCACATATGATCCGCGCTGCGGATTCTAGAGAGCATTTGATTGGACAGAAGATGTGATGAGAAGGTGAAGTCTGAGATGATGTCATCAAAATCTGTGATCCATTTTAAGGGAAAAGTGAGAGACTGTACGTTGTGAATGCTTATATCTCTTAAATGTGAATTTTGTCATTGTTTTGGAAGATACCAGCTTATTCCTAACTAGACTTATTCCTAAGACTTATTCCAGTTTATTCCTAAGACTTATTCCAGCTAATTCCTAAGACTAGAGTCATATTAAAAGCTAATAAAATTCAATTTTGATTTCAGGGAGCCTTTAACAAATGAGCTCATCAAATTTTACATGTAGGCTAGCTCTAAATTAACATTTAATCAAATGCATGCATAATAATAATAATAATGATAAACATTTAATTGATTAATACATTAATATATTGAGGTTTCATTTACATGACAGAATGTTATTATGTTTAGTAACTTGCTGTTTTTACATCTGGAGTTCATTTTTTACTCAAAATGACACACACTCAGAAATGATCCACATTACCACAATATCGTGTATTGTACATATATACATATACACTTTAAAAGCATGGCTTCATTCAGTGTTATATTGCTTGATTAAAATACTTGGTACAGAGTATTGCTGTATTACTAAGTAGAAATTACTCAAACTTTAACTGGCCAAGTTAAATATTCTTATTTTTCTTTGTTATAAGTAGCTTTTACTTAATTCCATATGTAAAACTTTACTTAAAAGTTTGTTTTTCACCAAATCGCTGTTGTCATGTCAATGAACGGCCAAAACGTATAAATAGTTTTCTGTTTTTAGTTGAAAAGGTTGTGTAAACTCCCCCTTAGACCGGTTAACTTCCCCAAACTCTTTTATGTGAACTGCTAAATTAAGTACAGAAGCTAAAACGTATGCAAATGTTACATTTTTGTGTTTAACTTTTTCAGTCACGTTATGCTTAAAATACAGAAGCGCCATTTTAATAATCACTTGACTTGACAATTGGTTCTTCGCAGAGTAGATTCTTTGGTCTGTTATCTCCCTCTGGGGATGTCAAAATCATCAGTATTAAAACAATAAAAGACCTGAAATATTTCAGTTGGTATGCAATGAATCTAAAATATATGAAAGTTTAATTTTTATCATTACATTATGGAAAATAATGAACTTTTATCGCAATATGCTAATTTTTTTTAGAAGGACCTGCACATGTTTTGGAAAAGTTTTTCTTTTTGAGCCCAGATGACATTAGCATGTGAATATGAAGGCTGTGCTGTTCATTTCAACTCCTGAAAACCTTATAGAAGTAATAAAGCATTTTATTCTCTTCTTAGAATGGTTTGCTGTTCTGAATCAGGGGTTTTAACATTAGTGACCCTATGCCAAAATATTAAAAACTTCATGTTATAGTCATTGTCATAAATATCTTGCATTCATCAATTTCTACATTAAGTCAGTTACAGTGCTGAAAGATTTTAGAATATTACACAAACCTGCAGTAATTAAATGTTAAAAAACACAAATTTACTTTATGTATTTAATCTCAATTTATCAACCAATGTCTTTGCTGCCCGACGCAGTTATCATTTTCACGTCCTGCGTCACGTTGTTTAAATAGCAAATGCACTCGTGTCCGTCTGTTCACCCATGGGCTGCTGGTCTGAAAGCCAGGAGTGTTCAGGCGCATTGTTGGTGCGTTGCTATTTTGAGGAACTGAAAACGACTAGCCATTGACCAACAAAAACCTGCTCTAAAGTCAATAGTGCAGTATTTTTTGTGGTATTTAAAGGGGTGTTAGTGATATGTGCCTATAGGCGGGTGCAACGCCTGTACACTCTGCTTATTACACACACAGGGATGCGCAGCAGCACACACACATTTTTAAATATTAAAAATAAAGGATTCCTCTCTGGAGAAGAGTTTAGTCTTTCCGCTCGCAAATTCTGCCATGTAAATATCCACCATGGTGCGAGCGCAACTGGCTTTTAAAGGGAATGGGAGATGAGACTCTGATTGGTTACTTGCCTGTTACAGCTCAAACACACCCAATGACTCATTAAGAGAATAGGGACAGCCCTTTTGGACCATGCACCTGTCGCAGCAAACATTTTTTCCATCGTTAAACTAGCAAAAGTGTATTAGGACCTGCACCACAGAGACAGAGCGGCATGCATCATAATCTGAAAACCACGCACACCGGGCGGGGGAACACACCAATCGTCTCCATTGACTTTTTATTGCGTGAAGCGGCCTCCTTGTCATCTCCTTGTCAAAACACAGAACAATGTCTAAAAGCTAAAATATGTGACAAGGTGTACAGCAAACAGGCTAACAAACACAGAACAAGAAACACAGAATTTTTTATAAGCTGTTGACCCAAGAAACGAGCGTACAGGATACAGGCAATTGAGACAGAGCGTGACATGTTATATTACACTGAGACCTACACCCACTGGAGGGGAACATAGCAGCGACAGGAAATATAATATATAAATCTGACATTCGGATATTTGACTTAACAGTGACAAACTGCACATGTAGGCATACCGAGGCATACTGAGTGTCAGGATCCCAAAATTCACCCATTCTTCCTGCTGATGCTTCACATGTTATTGCCTGTATTCCCTTTTGTCTCCTTAAACGCGTGTTTTGTTGTAAGTCAGAAATGACAAGGAGGCCGCTTCATTCAATACAAAGTCAATGGAGAGCGTTGGATTGTTTCTCAAAAAAAAAAAAAAAAAAAAAAATTTAGGCCCAATAAATAAGATTTATGTAATTTGATTGCATATAAATTTTCCATCCATTTTGATTACATATTTTTTACATAAAAAAAGTAATAAACTTTATGTAATATATATGTGTAAGTCATATATAAATTAAACAAGTAAGAATAATATTTATGTAAAAGCATCAATAAATCCAATTTGTTTTAAATGAATAAGAAACAGGATTTTGTATTATTATGTAATAAACCCAATTTACTTAAAATGCTTTATGTTTAAGTAATTTTTATTATAAACCCAATGTATTTTAAAGTCATATTTATGTATTTTAAATATGTTTCCTCCATTTTACTCCCCAATCACAACATATAATAAAAAATGGGCAGACCACCTTGTTTCACATTATATATATTCTTTAATAAAAAATTGTTTGCCACAAACAAGCTCATTTCACAAATATTATATATATATACACACACACGGAAATTATTCAGACCCCCTTAATTTTTTCACTCTGTTATATTGCAGCCATTTGCTAAAATCATTTAAGTTCATTTTTTTTCTCATTAATGTAAACACAGCACCCCATATTGACAGAAAAACACAGAACTGTTGACATTTTTGCATATTTATTAAAATAGAAAAACTGAAATATCACATGGTCCTAAGTATTCAGACCCTTTGCTGTGACACTCAGGTGCTGTCCATCCCTTCTGATCCTTGAGATGGTTCTACACCTTCATTTGAGTCCAGCTGTGTTCGATTATACTGATTGGACTTGATTAGGAAAGCCACACACCTGTCTATATAAGACCTTACAGCTCACAGTGCATGTCCGAGCAAATGAGAATCATGAGGTCAAAGGAACTGCCTGAAGAGCTCAGAGATAGAATTGTGGCAAGGTTACAAAATAATTTATGCTGCACTTACGGTTCCTAAAAGCACAGTGGCCTCCAAAATCCTTAAATGGAAGACATTTGGGATGACCAGAACCCTTCCTAGAGCTTGTCGTCCAGCCAAACTGAGCTATCGGGGAGAAGAGCCTTAGTGAGAGAGGTAAAGAAGAACCCAAGGACCACTGTGTCTGAGCTCCAGAGATGCAGTCTGGAGATGGGACAAAGTTGTAGAAAGTCAACCATCACTGCACCCTCCACCAGTCGGGGCTTTATGGCAGAGTGGCCCGACGGAAGCCTCTCCTCAGCGCAAGACACATGAAAGTTTGCATGGAGTTTGCTAAGATGGTGAGAAATAAGATTCTCTGGTCTGATGAGACCAAGATAGAACTTTTTGGCCTTAATTCTAAGCGGTATGTGTGGAGAAAACCAGGCACTGCTCATCACCTGTCCAATACAGTCCCAACAGTGAAGCATGGTGGTGGCAGCATCATGCTGTGGGGGTGTTTTTCAGCTGCAGGGACAGGACGACTGGTTGCAATCGATGAATGCCTTCTCCAGAGTGCTCAAGACCTCAGACTGGGTTGAAGGTTCACCTTCCAACAAGACAATGACCCTAAGCACACAGCTAAAATAATGAAGGAGTGGCTTCACAACAAGTCCGTGACTGTTCTTGAATGGCCCAGCCAGAGCCCTGACTTAAACCCAATTGAGCATCTCTGGAGAGACCTGAAAATGGCTACCCACCAACATTTACCATCCAACCTGTCAGAACTGCAGAGGATCTGCCAGGAGGAATGGCAGAGGATCCCCAAATCCAGGTGAGGAAAACTTCTTTCCCAAAAAGACTCGTGGCTGTATTAGATCAAAAGGGTGCTTCTACTGAGCAAAGGGTCTGAATACTTAGGACCATGTGATATTTCAGTGTTTCTTTTTTTAATAAATCTGCAAAAATGTCAACAATTCTGTGTTTTTCTGTCAATATGGGGTGCTGTGTGTACATTAATGAGAAAAATGAACTTAAATGATTTTAGCAAATGGCTGCAATTTAACAAAGAGTGAGAAATTTAAGGGGGTCTGAATACTTACAAACAATGAATCTCAGTTTGAAATTTTTGATTCAATAAAAAGTATAACATAACACGTAATCTTGTCCTTTTTCATCTTTCAGGTCAATATTTTTTTACAATATTAAGGGCATTCATCAGTCCAAAAGGCATCACACATCCAAATGTGATACTTCACACAAACCTTCCAGAACATCGCCAACATCTGAAGGTCCCTCTGCCCGAAAGGCATATATTCCCATTGTTGTCTGTGCTATCCCATATCAGCCTCTTCACTTTCACAGTCCTGGAGAATAGACAAAGATAATGAGTTGTGTCCCAATGCCAGTCATAGTGTTATATTCAGAAATATAAAGGCACAATGTTTTGTAAACTGACATTTCAGATATGTAGACTCAGTCAAATGTAAACACGTAAAAATAAATGGAACACTTTTCAAAAAGTATAAATACAATCAGAAAGACTTGAACACAGATCACCCATTTGTCTAACCATCCAGTTTAGAAAGAAAAAAAAAATCCAGATAGCTAGCCAAAGCCCTTAAAGTTTGCCACCAAATTACTAAAATACTTTTGTAAACCTGCAAGCAAACCCAATCTAAATGCATCACAGTTCTAGTTATTGTGATCAATTGGATTAATTTGCAGAAAAACATCAAAGTGGTTTAATTGCTGCAAAATTCCGTTTTCAAGTTAAAGGGATAGTTCACCCAAATATTCACCCATTTTTGCTTTTACTCACCCTCATGTTGTTCCAAACCTGTATGAATGCATTCCTTCTGTTGAACACAAAAGATGATTTTTAAAGCACTGGTAACCAGACAGTGGATGATAGTGATTGACTTCCATTGTACTTTTTTGTTTTCCTGCTATGGAAGTCAATGCCTACAGTCAACCATTTGGTTACCAAAATTCTTCAAAATATCTTCTTTTGTGTTCAACAGAAAAAACTTGTACATGTTTCGAACAATTTGGAGGTGAGTAAATGACAACATTTTAATTTTTGGGTGAACTATCTATTTAAACTTGCTTTTGCAGCAAGACGGTTTATTTCCTATTGATTCAGTCAACTCATGTAATTGAAGTGATAGTTGTACTGTTATAGTTTTTCCATGAATTATGTATTAATTTCCCTATCTACACCGATGTTTAATGATTCTTATTTCACAATTTCCTTACTTTGTACATTAACATACCTATCAATGTATATATATATATCAATAAGACATTTACAAAGAGAGAAGGTTGACGCAGACTTACCACATATTCTTTGATGAGTGTCTCTGTGTCTTCGTTTAGGTAGACACTTAGGCACCTCATGATTCAATCACGCTTGATGTCTATGTCTTCATTCTTAGATAAACTTAAGAATAAGAAAAAAAACATGAAGGTAGTCATTAACTTAGTTTAAATAAGGCTGAATTTTAAAAGGATAGTTCGCCCAAAAATGAAAATGCTATTTTTCGATGCTTCAAAAAGATCATAAAGAGATCGTAAAATACATATGAATTGAGTGGTTTGGTCAACATTTTCATCAGCGAACATAAACAGCAGCTCAAACTAACTTGCTTGACGCATGAGAACAAACCTCATTGGTTCTTGAGAAGCTCAAACGTGATGCGTAACACGAGAATGAACCTCATTGGTTCTTGTTGAAGCTCAATCGTGCTGCGTAACACGAGAATGAACCTCATTGGTTCTTGTTGAAGCTCAATCATGCTGCGTAACACCAGAATGAACCTTATTGGTTCTTGTTGAAGCTCAATTGTGCTGCGTAACATGAGAATGAACCTCATTGGTTCTTGCTGAAGCTCAAACGTGCTGCGTAACACCAGAATGAACCTCATTGGTTCTTGAGAAGCTCAATCGTGCTGCGTAACACCAGAATGAACCTCATTGGTTCTTGTTGAAGCTCAATCGTGCTGCGTAACACCAGAATTAACCTCATTGGTTCTTGTTGAAGCTCAATCGTGCTGCGTAACATGAGAATGAACCTCATTGGTTCTTGAGAAGCTCAATCGTGCTGCGTAACACCAGAATTAACCTCATTGGTTCTTGTTGAAGCTCAATCGTGCTGCGTAACATGAGAATGAACCTCATTGGTTCTTGTTGAAGCTCAATCGTGGCGTAACACCAGAATTAACCTCATTGGTTCTTGTTGAAGCTCAATCGTGCTGCGTAACATGAGAATGAACCTCATTGGTTCTTGTTGAAGCTCAATCGTGCTGCGTAACACCAGAATTAACCTCATTGGTTCTTGTTGAAGCTCAATCGTGCTGCGTAACATGAGAATGAACCTCATTGGTTCTTGAGAAGCTCAATCGTGCTGCGTAACACCAGAATGGACCTCATTGGTTCTTGGGAAGCTCAAACGTGATGCGTAACACCAGAATGAACCTCATTGGTTCTTGCTGAAGCTCAATCGTGCTGCGTAACACCAGAATGAACCTCATTGGTTCTTGTTGAAGCTCAATCGTGCTGCGTAACATGAGAATGAACCTCATTGGTTCTTGAGAAGCTCAATCGTGCTGCGTAACACCAGAATGGACCTCATTGGTTCTTGGGAAGCTCAAACGTGATGCGTAACACCAGAATGAACCTCATTGGTTCTTGCTGAAGCTCAATCGTGCTGCGTAACACCAGAATGAACCTCATTGGTTCTTGCTGAAGCTCAATCGTGCTGCGTAACACCAGAATGAACCTCATTGGTTCTTGCTGAAGCTCAAACGTGCTGCGTAACAACAGAATGAACCTCATTGGTTCTCACACTTCAAGCTAACATACTTGAGTTTCTGTTTACTACAACTGATGTGTGCATTGTTGAACGTATATGTGTGAATAAAATCTTCAGAAAATTTTGTTTCGATTCATATTGGGTTCGTTTTTTGATCTCTTTACAAATTTTTGGAGCGTCAAAGTGGTAGGTGCATAGCAGTTTATGTAGCGACAGAAAGTTCTTAGATAAAAAAAAAAAGACAAAATGTCAAGTCAAAAGAGTAACCAGTGTAATATATGATGCAATACATAAAAAACACACTTACTTTAGCTTTTTTCTGTCCAGCATATCCTCCTTTGCGATGGAAAACCCTTATCAAGTCATCAGTGTATTTGTCCAGTTGACCGATGAATTTTGATGTCAGTGAAACCGTAGTTATATGCATGAAGCTGACCTGAAAGATGAAAAAGGACCAGATTACGTGTTATGTTATGCTTTTTATTGAATCTAAAATTTCAAACTGCGATTCATTGTTTGTAATTTAGTGTATTGAATTTTCTATGCATTATATATAAATCTTTGTAGCATACATACAATGTCTAGGAGGTTGTCCACCATACATATGTAAGAAAGGGTGATTTAGGTATCTGTGAAATAAAAAATTGTTGTTAGAAACAAAATGCATACTGTTGCTAATGAACAAATTTTTTGGAGAATTATTAAAGGCTACTATCATTATGTTTGGTCTACAAAGTAACTGCACATGTTTTGCCAAAGGACAAAAATGCGGAGCATACATTTTCAAAATGGTAAAAAGAGAAAAAATAATGCAACCGTACTGAGTAAAGTTACATTAACGTTAAGCTGTTGTAAAGCATCGCTCACTCATGGAAAATTCAGAAATTCATATAAACACAGGACAAAAATGACATACCTGTTAGATTTAATTAGTTTACGTGTAACACTGTCCAATGATGAAGGACGTTTAGCTAAAAAAAGATGCTAAAGTTAGCTTTTATTTATTAGCACCATATGCAAGTTAGCTATCTAGTGGACTAAACGAAAATGTGATAGTCAGTTCATTGGTATTAGTGTAATACAATATAAACAGTACGAATAACACATGTATATGAAAACAGTCAAACAAAATACAATGAACACAGATGTAACTTACCATGGTCTGATGAAAGATTAGAGGAGAACGTTTTTTTCCATCTGCTCCTGGTGCTTTTTCTTTGCAGGATTATTACCATAGACAAGTCTATGTGCAGTACCGCCACCTACCGACTGGAGTATGGATCGGCATAATTTCCATTTTCCATAAACTAAACTTTATGCAAACCAATCTCATACAATCTAACTAACTAAATCTGGCTCGTTTCATAGCTAGCTCTATTTAAACCATATTCATACTTTTTAACAGATTAAATCTAATAGTTTTCACAATTAACAAATTTACATTGACTTTAAGCAATCTGGCTACATACATTTTAAAAAACACATAATTTAAATAAAATCAAAAGGATGCAAATACTTAATTATAAACTATGCCATGAATCATTTTTGAGTGAGGGTGGGCTTGGTCTAAATGCGCTTCGTCTCTATGCACGTCACACCATGCACTCAGATCTTTAAAATCCAAAGGGGTAATCCAGCCCCGGGAAAGCGTACCTTCCATAGGGGCGGCCATTGCTAACCAAGCCATCACCTGCTGTTAGCATCCCATTGACTCCCATTCATTTTGGCATCACTTTAACAGTGAATAACTTTACATCTGAGCCGTTTAAAGACTCCATTTGTCTATTGTTTATTTCTAAAGAAATACGACAATTTATAAAAGGCTCCATTACCTTGTATCTTACACTATCGCCCCTTAGAAGCTGTTTTTGTAAAAAATAGGCTAATGATGATTGTATCATAACCACGCGACCTTCGTCGCACAGTAGAGAAATTACCGTATAGACAGGAGGAGACGCTCGCAGGCAATCTTTTACTGTCTATGAGGCAGTCGGGGGGGACGTGGAGGCATAAAATCCGATAAAGTCAAGGGAGAAGCAATGGGAGAAGCCCACAGAGAGCCAAAAGTAACGGGACAAAATATTTCAACAACGTGATTCAGATTTCACTTTCCACAACTACTAGAAGCCGTTCAACTGTCAGACAGGTTGCGCACGTCACATCTCATCAAGCTCAGTCTGAGTCTGCGCAGTTCGCTCAGCCATCAGGAAGTGAGTGCTTCGAACGGACTTCACTTTCCGCCGTCGAAGCCTATGGGTCGCTGTGTCCATTTCTTTTATTGTCTTTGTTAAAATAGGGCTCTAAAGCTGAAAGGTTTGTTTGAGCTGTGCCCTCTACTGTACAAGTGGGAATTTGCATTTCTTTCAGACTGAGGCTTATTAATTTCACTTTTGGTGCGAAAGGGCCTTTACATTTGACAATGATTTTGTTATTATACAAACAACACCCAGCCCAGCTGAGAGAAAAAGTGGCGTAAATTAACATAATGTGAAAAATTGCATTACTTTTCATAAAAAAATAACTAATTAATGCAATTAGTTATTTTTTAGGGAGTGATGCCATATCGTAACGCATTACTTTTAAAAGTGACCAATCCCCAACACTGGTCAGTTGTGAGAAGAGCAGCAGATCACAATGCGACTGAAAGTGTGTCTGTTTAAAAACACTGTTATTACATTATAAAATGACTAAAAATGGTAATTATGCTAGATAATCTGTCCGTCATCGTGTTCTGTAGCCTTTCTGTTCGCTTTATTCTATGACAATTAGCTCATTACCTTATTTGCTCCCAACAATGTGAGGATTTAATTTGGAGTCCCTGGACAGCAAGAGTGAAAATTAAACTAGTATTTAATGAGAGCGGTGCAATGATTTGGGCCACAAGGGGGTCTGAAAGAACAGATGGACTGAATGATTAATGCGTTTCATAATATTCAGTCAACAATGGATTTCTGTGACAGCTGATGTCATTCAAAGTTCTGTCCTCCTGAACTCTGGAAGAATGTGAAGCAGCAGAGGCGAAGGCAAACTCAGCAGACACTGCCAGTGTGAGATGCATGTGAATCAGTCAGTGATGTGATGGTTATTCAGAAATACAAAAAAATGCAATTCAGATAAAATATGATTTGAATACACCTCAAGAGTCTCAACTACTGATTTAAGTTTAAAAAGGTTTCTGTATAAAAAAATAAAAAAGAGGCTAAAATTTTGGGAAAAGATTGTTGGCATAAATGTTATTTCTTTGATGGATAAGCATTGCAGCTATTTTGTTGCCTGAGTCACAACCAAAAATAAGTTTATTCAGCAAGGCTTCATTAAATTGATCAAAAGTGAGAGTAAAGACATTGAAAATGATACAAAACATTTATTTCTTTTCAAATAAATGCTGTTCTTTTGGACTTTCTATTCATCAATAAATCCTATTAAAAACATGGTATCACATTTACCAGAAGAATATGAAGCAGCAAAGCAGTTTTCAACATTGATAATAATCAGGCATATTTCAAATCATCATATCAGAATGATTTCTGAAGGATCATGTGACACTGAAGACTGGAGTAATGATGCTGATAATAAATTACACTTTACAATATATTCAAATAGTAAACAGTTATTTTTAATTGTAATATTTCACAATATGACAAGTATTTTTGCAGCATTTGTAAGTTTGGACTGCTTTCAAAAATAAACTAATTGGTTACACTTTATTTTAAGGTGTCTTTACAGTGTAGTTACACGTTTAAGTACTGCGTAATATTAAGCGTATAGGGTTAGGATTTGGGATTAGTTGCATGTAATTATGAATCATTTATAGCCATTAGTAACATGTAACAATGACGCTGTAATATAAAGTGTTACCAAACAATCGTACCGACCCCAGACTATTTATTTATTTATTTACATTGATTAGTTTTATTTTAGTTAAGTAGTGATGGTTTGAAACGGACTCGCAGTGCATCTCCTCTCAGGGTCAGCATCTTTTGATTAACGTCGACCTTGCGCCACCTCTTGCTTGAAAACGAGCAGTTCGGACGAAAGTCCCTCCCATGGTTATGAATAATACATGACATTACAGTTGGTCAAGGCAGAGGTTGTGCTGTGGCACATCCAGGCTTGCAGTGAACCGATCGCCTCGCGTTCACACCGACTGCAGTGCATCGCTTTCTTTCGACTCTCGGCTAGTCCTTTGCGCACTGTCACAAACACACACTGGCGTTATTGCTCTGTAGAGCGGAGAAACCAGCCAATGTTCAGCCCAAGTATCCGCGCAGGGGAAAGGAAAGCGTATTTTGTGGCTCGTGGAGGGCTGTCATGAGAAAAAGCACGCGAAGGAAACATATCACTCAGGTTTCACCGGTGCGGACGCGAACGGAGGAAGGTGGGACGGAAAGTAAAAGATAAACAAGGTAGGGCTACGTCTTCGCCTAATGTGTGTGTGTGTGTGTGTGTCTTTAACCACCGCGAGTTGCCAGAAGGTAAATGGTAATCCAGGATAAATCCTTTCATCAGTGACGAGATAATTGAACGACTCCTTGCTTTGCTTGTTCTCAGCTGCTGTTACAGAAAAGACCATGCTAACCAGTTAACACAAAACCCACAGCTTATACAGCTGTTGCAATAACTGAAGTTGGTATTTTCTCGGTTAACTGTTGTTATTTTTAGTGATATTTTGTAATAAAACATCACTTGCTCCAAATGGTTGTATAGATAATTAAATGCCTCTTGATTGTGGTTGTGTGAAAGTGCATAAATACAGCTGCAAGTGTTCAACAAAACAGCAGAAATCACTTCTAATAAGTTTTTGACACGATCTAGCACTTAATATTTGGTGATGTTTGATACAGATGTAACTTTATGATTATATTAAAGACTACATTAATTAAATCTATTTTCTAAATGCATGATATAGGCTAGCTATGGCAATACACCTTGGCAATAATTTTTTTTGTTTGTTTGTTTACTTGCCAGACTGATTTTATTTATATATCTGAACACATCAGTCAATCAAGCACTATTTAATGATAGAACTTTGGATAAACTTCATGTATTGATGCATCGTTGTCATTTTAACTGAACGTATGACTGGTGGTGGTACTTTAGATATTGTTTCTGTAAAAAAAAAAAAAAATTTTATATATATATATATATATATATATATATATATATATATATATATATATATATATATATATATATATATATATATATATATATATATATATATATAGTAGTAATAGTAATTATTATTAAAAGACTAATACTAATTGTTAGCCTGACGTGCTCATACTGAATTCTAGTCAGAATATGAGTCTGATACCGCTCCATTGGGCTGTGATTATGGGGCGTTTCAACCGAACCAGGAAAGACCTCAATTGGATAGACCTACAACCAATCAGAGCAACGGAGCGACGCATAACGTTAGTTATCATGTGTTAATAGAAATCAACTGCACTGTGTTGCCAAGTCCGCTGTTTTCCCGCGGGATGTTTTCCATGTCCACGGGTTGAAGCGACCCAAATTATGTGATATATAGACCCAGGAATGCAAATTTTAGAAGGCAACCTTGCCAAAATAACACATATTTTACCCCCTAAATGCCATTATTTTCCAGTGAACCCCCCGGAAAGCTTTTAGGCTTGTTTTGGGCTAGTTTTGAGTAACGTTTGTTGGCAGGTTTTGTTGTAAAAACTTGGCAACCCTGTCTGCACGCAGCTGGAATAAGTAACGTTAGAAGAAAAAGATGAGTGCAAACTATCTTTGCTGATGTTGTAAAAAAAATAATTGAATCATCGTATAAAGCCCGCTCTAACAATTTCATTGGCTGAACAGTTTCGGGCATAATTACTCCTCTATGGATCAAGTCCAGAACAAACTGCCCGAGCTCAAATGTTGTGCACGGGGCTGAGTTCGGCTGGCCTCCAGGCTAACTAATTGTACTACTACAATATACAACGCACCAAGGATTGATGAGTTTTTGAGTTCATGAATATTAATCGCATTAAATAAGTTCGCTCGAACTTATTTGCTGAAATCAAAACAGGGACGGTAATAGTTGAGTGCCAGCCAATGAGATTGCCGTTTGTGCATTAGTTCCGCCCACTATCGGATAAACCAGCATGTCTTCTACTTGTTCTTAAAACCAAACAATTCCAAATTAACTCAACAAAGGAGAATGCAACAAAGGATATCGTTTACATGTAGCGCGCTGATGCGTGGTTCGTAAGACTCTCGCTCTCTGTGTGAGAAACACAGCGCTCTCAGCAAAGCGACGGCGAGTTTACAGTACATTAAATACAGGTACGCTGCGCCTCCATTGAGCTGAACTGAAATAGACCGATCGCTTGATGGAGAGCAAAACTCTCAAGTGCTCAGTCAGAGTGTTCAGCGAGTGAGAATATATCTATGCTAAACTTATACTTAGCCACTAACACACACATTGGCAAGTAATATCTAAGAATTGATTAGCCAATGGCTACTGATAGACATTTAGTCGCCCAGAGTGAAGATTTAGAGATTTAATCTGTTGCACTTGGTTGTACGTCACAATATGGCAGATATCTACCGCTACTTCCATTTCATTGTAACTTTAAAGGTGGCCTATCATGCCCCATTTTTACAAGATGTAAAATAAGTCTCTGATGTCCCCAGAGTGTGTATGTAAAGTTTTAGCTCAAAATACCCCACAGATAATTTTTATAGCATGTTAAAATTGGCACTTTTTGAGGGTGAGCAAAACTCGCCTTTTTTTGTGTGTCCCTTTAAATGCAAATGAGATTCTGCTTCCCGCCCCCTTTCTAGAAGAGGGCGGAGCTTCGTTAGCAGTTCTGATTACCTCACGCACACACACTGAAAATGACATAAACTCTTCAGCCTTTTATGTTCAAACAGCAACATTACACACTCACTAAAGTTGAAAAAGTGAAATCATAATCAAGAAATCCTTTAAGGGAATCTACAGTAATGAGTTGTTCCTGAGGTTTCTGCACATCTAAATAGAGAGGCTTAATTGAGAGGTTTAACAAACTTTATACAATTCAGTGCACGTATAGTACAGTTTCCAGATTCCTGTAATTAAGGATAATGTTGTTTTATCATGCTTAGTCCAGTTTTCATTAGTGGGGCTGGACGTCACACCATGAGTTGAACAGGAAGTGAACAGGAGCTGGTGTGCTGAGATAGAGTGCATATTAAAGGCCAAGACCTTGTCCGGCTCTTTTTCCAACCCAATATTCTGGATGTGACAAGTGACGTGCAATCTCTTAGTTTCAGTCTGTCATGCCTGACTGAATTTATAACTGATTAAATGCATCACAATTTCCCCTCAAACATAGCTGGATTGATCCACAAAGAATTTTTTTGGGGAATTTTACATTAATTATTAAGAACTCTCATAACTAAAATACAATAGCTGTACAAAACATGAGAGTCATGATAAACACCTTGAAAGTAGTGGAGGGTGCTTCTTCAGTAATGTGTTTGCACTATTCAAACAGCCTTCAGACATGTTTAAGACTTACAGAGGAAATAATAGTCAGATTTCTTTTTAAAGTCCCCTCTGTAGTCAATCATTTTATCCCTTAAAACTCTTTGATCACCAAAATGTCATATTTAAACAGTTTTCCTGTGAAAAAAAACATCATGCCTTAAAAAAGCTTGAATGCAAATACACCCTTGCTTCATTTAGTAAAGACGGATACATGAATATGCAAATGAGCCCCGCCTCCACTCACTCACTCCAGCTCAGAGATTCACTCGACCAACTTTACTGTAACGCTGCACAATGGTATCGCACTTTACAACATCAGACACACAACGGTAATTCATATGATTAGTCTTTTGGTATTACAGCTAATAATCAAACATCTGCCTTCTAACAGTTATCAGAAATGCTTTGAACAATCAGAACATCAGTGGAGAAAGGCATATAGTTCATCATAACATCTTAATATACATCATACACCCGCTATATTGCAAAATCTACCCGATTTTTCATATCAACAGAAAAATATACCAGGATAACCTCGAGACTCTCCTGCTAGTTCACTGTTAATGATATGCTAAAGCCCGCCCACACGTTCATGTGATTTGTTACAAGGTAGTTTGTGATGTCAGAAACCAAACCTTGTTTTTCAGACTTTGGTTCGCTGCGTTTTTTTAACAGTGTTGAATTTGCTCATGGTTTGTCTTAAAGCATATTAAAAACACCACATAGACATATAAACAACATAAAAAACTTGATTTTCACCACAGAGGGACTTTAATGGAACAGGTTACTGAACCCTTAGACAAAATATATATATATATATAAAAAAACATGTGTTTTATGTTTTTGTATTTGATACATCAGACTTGTAAATCAATTAGATCTTTATAACCGTACCACTTGCACAAAATGCCTATCCATTTCAGTCATTACTATAGCTCTAAACTATGTTTTAAGATATTTAAATGCTTATGATTAAAGCTCTTTAACTTTACGAGGGCAGTGATAATTGAGATTTACAAACGTTTCCTAGAAACCTGTTGTATCATATTAGATTTTTCTATAACTAAAAGTACAGTATGAAGATAATCAAGTAAACCTCTGTATGTTTATTTTTATTGCTTACAATATAAAATGTACTGCTATATTTACTTTGCAAAATCCAGTAAAGATTTCACTGAAAATACATCTGTACCATGACCTGAAGGTAGGCGTTTTTGCAATTATGCTAAAAGGTTTTTTACTTGCTAAAAAAGTATGAACCATCACTCAGATGACAGAAGGCATATAGTAGATTGCGCAGCAGGTTTTTCTGCATCTTCAGGGGTGTGTTTGCACCATTCAGACAGCCTTCAGATATGTTTTATTGCCAAGAACTAATAGTCTGAATGGTATTGGTATCATTGTTTCTCCCTGAATAGAAATCAAATTGCGATTCGCACCCCTAGTGACCACGGAAACCTGTCCGCCACCCTCACTCACACATCTGTCTAACCTTCTGCTTGGCTCTTTAGTGAGGTCTATCTAGCATGTTCTGCTTGCTCTCACTTCCTGTAGATTCTGGCTCATTTGCTGTTGAGGGCTGAAAACGGTCCTAATGTGCTGGAAGTAGAGGTGGGCTTCTCTCCCGTGGGCTTCTGCTGAGTCATTTTCTCTGGGTGATGAGGAAAAGGGAACTCTGTAAACAGCCAATCAGAAAGCCCAAAGGATAACATTGTAGGCCGGGAATGTACATGGCTGTGAGAAACCTGATTTTCACAGCAGGCAGGAGAGTGTTCACATGTAAGGGGTAATGTTCAATTTGGAAGAAAGAGAGGGAGAATGTGTACCTAGTGGCAGCAAAGCACAAACAACTTTTATTCTTTTTCACAAATTATCATTACAGGGACATATTATTGATTTTTAAAGACTTATTTTCATGTGATTCCTTGCACAATGCTATGCTATGATCTCAATACACTTTCCCCATAGTTTATGATTTGTAAACTAATACATTTTGTTGTTTGCGTCACATAATCAGTTCCATATGTTTGGCTTTTCTGTAGTAAACTTGCTCGATAGCTCATCTGGTTCAGCATTGCATTTGGTATGAGTCCCAAGTCCCAAGACAAGTCCCCCCCAATAATTAGAAATGGCCGAATTGTCCCCCCAAATATTTTAAATTCTTGCACTGCTCTGCTGCACTTTATTACGGAGAGCTCTGTATGTTGTTGTTAGGATGACAAAAAGGTTTAAAAGTTACATTGTAGTTAAGTGGTTTGCCTCAGCGGTCTAACAGGGCTCGTCCGTCAATGTCAAAATGATTGAGATGGCCAATCAAATAAAAGTAGGCGGGGTTTACGTTCTCTTTGTCTTCACACACACAGACGAGCGCATCAATCTATCACATGCCGTTTGGAGAGGGACTCTATTATTTCCGGTGAAATCACAAAACAAAATGCACACTAACGTGTGTCTACTCTTAATATACAATCATTGATAAACATATTTGATTTTAATGAAGAAAAAACTATACGAGTGGATTAGAACCTGGAACCTTTGACGCGGTTTACTAAAATTTTACCACCAGACCACTAGCGAATTCAAATATCTTCAGCAGAT
This sequence comes from Gobiocypris rarus, assembly GCA_023029165.1. Classification (NCBI taxonomy): domain Eukaryota; kingdom Metazoa; phylum Chordata; class Actinopteri; order Cypriniformes; family Gobionidae; genus Gobiocypris; species Gobiocypris rarus. The sequence goes on along the minus strand of CM040920.1, from coordinate 3,787,869 downwards.
CTATGTATTTACTCAGTGCGAAGAATTTCGGGACTCATAATATACTTGACGCAAATTAATGCAAATATTGTTTGCAAATAGTCCCAAAAGGATTATTTCCCAACTAGAATTAGACCTAGAATTACATTCACTGTACTGTTTCTTTATGCTTTATAAAAAATGGGTGCCCTCCCCGAACGTTCAAGACATGGCCTTGATAAAAGAGCACAAATACTCATAGTAGAAACAAGCTACTGTAAAACAGCAGGGTTGCTTTCAGCAAATGTGTTTCTCACGTTCGCTTTTATTAACCCTTATCAGTGTAGGTGCCATGTTATTTTTAAACGCTATAGTGCATCAACCTTTTAGCACCACTCACCAGATATTTCATTTCCAACTACCACACACGACACCAACCAACAAAATCCCAGCTAACAGGGAGTGTTCTCGAACTTCCCTAACGTTCTGGCAAGGTTATGAACAAACGTTCTTCCAGTAACATTAACAGTAACACTTTTTTCCTGCCAGTGTTTTATTAAAAAAAAATTGCCAGCAACCATCAGTGTTTTAGATTATTTTCACAAAGATTTCATGATCCCAAGAATATTTTGTTGTACGAATATCTGAACATGCAATATATCAAAGAAAGAACAAACCTGAGGAAATCACGTTTTTTCAAAGCCGACGTCCAGATCGGACTCAGAATGATGATCGAAACATAGATGGAGTCCACCAACACCTCCGAAGCTTCACAGTCCCATAGCTCGTCCTGGGTCGACATTTCATTCAGTAACATTAGGCAATTTTGATTCATATGCTGTTTGATGTTGATGATTGCGTTATTTATGCATATGGTTACATATGATATCGCTTGTTTCTTCTTCAGCTTTAATCAGGAGAATCTGCACTCTTTTAGAAGATGTGTAATAGCGCTCGCTCCCTACCGTATAACAGTGAAAACACAGAAACCTGGAAAATTCTGTTTGGCGGGAAAGAGTTAATAGAATGTTCATACAAAGTTATCTAGTCTTCACTAAAGTTCTCAAAACATTAGCTAATCGGACGTTCATCTAACATTTTAAATGTTAGGCTACTTGTTTCAGAATGTTCAGCGAACGTTCCACAAATCATCCCATAAAGTTTGCCAAACGGAATGTTTCCTTAACATTCGCACAACCTAGACAAAAAAAGTTTTACAAATATTTAAAGAAAGATTGATGTTTTGAATGTTTAGAGAATATTCAGAATTTATGTTTTCATAACTTAAAGGGTTTATTCACCCAAAAATGACATTTCTGTCATTAATTACTCACCCTCTTGTCGTTCCAAATGACACCGAACACGAATTAAGATGTTTTTGATTAACTGAACCACCATAGGCAGCAACATCTTTGCAACTTTCAAGGGCCAGAAAGGTAGACATTAAAATAGTCCATGTGACTCCAGTGGTTCAACCTTAAAGGACCTATATGTAGGATTGTGGCCAAAACTGGTACTGCAAACACGTTCAAATGACTGTAGAGGTGTATCCCCTCTCCCCTGACTCGAGGTGGCCAGATAGGCTGCAGGATCCAGCAGGAACGTAGGCTGCTACATGGAGCTTCCAATGGCAAATGACGAGTCCTGCACAGTAATTTGGGTTTTTCTTTCTGTTAATTATGTCTATGCTTCATGAGAGGTATTTTAGGTTTCGTAAAGTTAGACATTTTTTATCCAAAAAGTGTGTAGCTGCAGCTGTGGTACTAGAGCAGAGCTGGCAACCCCAAACACTACTGACTTTGTGATTGGTTGATCGGTGGAGGGCGGAGCTTCAGGCCAAAACACAACATGTCAACATCAACATCAGCTGAGGGCTGCAACTTCACTTTTAAAATGACAATATCCTGGCCGGACTACTGTTGCCAGTGATATAAGTATTTGAAATTAACATGATTTCTTCATGTCTAGTGACATATCAGGGCCATTTTATGATTAATTGAAATACATTTCTTACATACAGTTCCTTTAATGTTATAAAACACAGAGAATACTTTTTGTGCACCAAAAAACTAAAATAACAACTTTATTCACAATTTCTTCTCGTATGTGTCAGACTCCTACGCTGTTGACGTAGTAAACACAGTGCAGGGCTTCCGTGTTCTACGGCAGAACGCCGCCTCATCATTGGCTAGCTACTGCGTCATGTGAACAGTGTCGGCCAATGGTGAGCCTCCGTTCTGACGTAGAACCCAGAAGCGCTGCACTGTCTTTAAAACATTGCCAGATTCACGTTCATCTGTTTCTGACCACGCTTTTAGCATCACTCCCTGTAAAATTTCTTTTTTTATGCGTTGTTTACTTTCTCTAGTTAAACTTCACTCGCTGCAGAAGAGTAATGACCAGTCCTACTGCAGGCAATTGATCAGCTTTGTTGAGAGTCCTAATTTGACTTGTTAACATTACATCTGCTAGTTTGACTCTTTTAGGCATAGCCTGTTAAAGGCATAGAACTCTGAATTCCTTGGATTTAAAAAAAGTGTCAACTCATAATTATGATTTTGTGATTAGGTTCATGTGGGTTCAACTCAACATACAATATTTCCGACTTGACTTGAATGCACCAATATTGTACCCAGCACAATCCATGATGAAGGTGCACCAGGCAGTGTGATGACTTTAGTTACGGTGTTTGATGAAGGTCAGAATAGATGAGGAGAAACGTTATGATGCAAAGGCATTCAAAAACCACAATGACAGACATTCCCATTCGGACTGGATTAGATTTCTCAGAGGACATTTGACAAACAATAAGTAATTTTCTCCATAATTTTTGTGTGTAAGAAAAACACAGACGTGTTTGATTGAGGCAGAATTCAAATCAAAAAGTACATCTGTGAAACACGAATGTACCTGAGCTCCTCTGGGAAAACTAGCTGTGTGTGAATAGGGCTATGGCTGATGTTGAATAGTATTTTGTGTTTTATGCTTTTGTGTGTTTCTGTGAGGAGCAAATCCCTGAAGTGCTTAACCTCTGCAATGGCTGCTTCTTAACCAATTAGCCAGCTGCCGTTGTTACCCTGTAGATAATTAAGGGTAGATATGTTCATGTGTGTGCGTTTGTGTCGGACATAAATGTATAAATGGCAGGTTGTGGCCTTCTCAAGAACACTGCGCCCTCTTGAGTGCCTTTGGAGGTCTAAAAATACAAACACCTGCCCTTAATAAAAAACACTCAAGCACATACCTCATCTTTCTGTGCATTATGAATAAATCCTCTAATATTGTCCACTGGAGATTGTTTTGTAATAGCTAATCCACGTAATTGAATTCCCTGTGCGTGTCGAATTTGTTTCTATGGTCAGGTTGGTTATTTGACTCTTTGATATTTTAATGATAAGTCTTATTGCCTTTTCTTTTCTCATGCATTACATTAATCAGATTTGTATTCTAACCAGTGTGATATTTCCCTTTAATGTAAGGTTGATGTGAATTGCAACCTCTGTGAGAGCACATTTCCCCTCAAAATGCACTTTTATAGTGGCATTTGTTGAGAGTTTTAATGTACTCTGTCAGATTTTTTTTATGGGCCGTTATTTATTCACAGCAAGCTTTGCTGATTATTTCAAACTGTTTTGTTTGCTTTTTCATTACTGTATTATTGTAATCATTTCTTCAGCTCTTTGTGATCACATCCAGGAAAGGCCATTTATTTCAGCTTTGATAAATAACTATTGATGTATTTGTGCTGCCTTAAAATATTTTTTCTTTTTTTTCAGCTGAACCATCATTTCAAACAAAAAGCCATTATTGCCAAATAGATTACAAATGCTTGATGCTGAAATATGTAAAATACAATTTAGAACATAATCAAAGGATGTTTTCACATCGATTTTTACTAAATGAACACAAGGAAGAATAATTTTTCATTATTGTCAGTTAAATACTGAGTGCCGACTATTTCAGCTGTGTTGGTTCAGGAAGTATTTTTTCCATTCATTTCTTCCAAAGGTATTTCAAAAAAGTCTTTGTTAAAGCATTATAAGTCATGAACCAAGCCAACCAGCTGCGAGGAGAATCATAACATTACAAACTTTGGTTTGAAAGCAAAAAGTATTTAAAAATCAGATAATACAAAGGTACAAGACTGTGTACTTAATGGCTTTAGTGAAGAAAAGAACTACAATCCCATGAAGCATTGCAGACAAAGATCAAATGAAAAGCTATATATATATAATCTATTTTAAGTTTTTTTGTGTGTTTCGATTGGTGGAATTGTCTGTACAGCACCATGGGTAATGTAGTTTTTCACCATGAATTCTGCTTTTAAACACGACTTTGAAATAATGCTGGCTAACAGCTCAAACAGAAGCACATACTATCGATTAACAACCTCATAGCTCAGAGTAAGTGTGTCTATGTTTTATAAATTATGGTAAAAAATAAATTTCCCTTTTTACTTCCGGACCCCGACTGTTGCACTATGTCTACATATTTCTAACAATTTCCCCTGATGACTTGAAAAGCTGTATTTGGGAATTATCATTCTAGAATGATTGAGGTGATTTGGTACGGGAGTGAATCTGCATAGAAATAAACAAAATTACAAGCATACATGAAAATAATAGAACAAAGATACAAATTAAATAGTACTTTGTTTTTCAAGCAAGTCTAAAAATCTTTAACGTATGCAACACTGCATAGCCTTCACTGTATACATTAAATATGATACAAAAGCTACAAAAGTGATTTACTCTTTGTAGTTTGTTGCTTGATTAACATTAACGACACAGACAGCAGCAGGTTTATTAGGGTGCTGTCACTTTAAGACCTAATGCACAGATCCAATATGATGATACACACACGTTTTCTTTTTCAGTTGTTTGTGTATGTAATTTAGAAGCGACTGTGTTTATGAGGATGCTTGCAGAGATGGGCATTTTGACATAATTTTGCGTGTGTTTGTCCGTTTAGGCACATTTCCCTATGGTGAAAATAAATTTTTACTTCCGGAAGTAAAAAGAGATGGGATTTTGGTGTTCATGTGCTGCCTACGTGGCTCGGTGTGCGAAGAAAACAGTGCAAGAAGTTCGAATTGAGTTCTCTTTTGCGTCTTCTTGCACTTGAATGGTTTAAAATCGCTTGAAAGTTTAAACTGACCGGACACATGCAAATGATAAACGTTCAACATTGCAATTAATCTGAGAATCATGTGTGTTTCGAACTGTGTGGCATGGTGTGTACTACGGATCAACAACGATCCCTTCTCTATACTTTGCACACCCTGCGATGTGACTATTGTGAATGTGCACATCGCGATATCGATGCTAAAATGATATATCGAGCAGCCCTTATACTTAGTATACAAAACAATATGACAGACAGACAGACAGACATGTGTTTTCCAGGTGAGCCTGAGTTACAGCGAGGAAAAGTGTTTAAGTGTCTAGTGCACTTATACTGAGAGAGGAGAGAACAAGTATCGCACACACAGAAAGAATTGCACATAAGAAATGTATACAGTCCTTAAGAAGAATGCTCCTTGGTGATTAATTATATTAATGTAGAAGTTTAATTCATTAACAGTGCCACGCTGAACATTGAAATTGTTTGAATGATGATGCGGCCATTTGAACTGATTAAATGAAGCAGCGAATCAAATGATCAATCAACCGGTTTTGCGAAAATCATCAGATGTATTCTGAATAGTCAGTATATTGCCAATCCCTAATCCCAGTCAGAGTAAAAAAGAGCAGGTTTCTTTGTATTTCAGCATTTTGTTTCCATTTCTCATAGATCAACAAAATCTTCTTTTGAGGGTAGTTGGAACTTGGGTGGAATGGAAAAGGGACTTTGGATTGTCAGGATGAAGGCCAATAGAAAAAAAATATTACCTCACAATACCGACTGGGCTCCTAATTCATTTCTTGCTGAAATGAGTCGGTGAAGGAGAATAAAGCATATTTTTTGATTTAGCTATTGTCAGTTTTGCCTGAGTTGCATATGCTGCCTACGTTCATATGCTTCCCATTGAGTCCACGCTGAAGAGTATATATTCAGACCCTCTGAATGGATTCAGTGCACTATTACATATGTTTGTGGACAATACAGGCATGCCATGTATACAGTCCGTTGCAGTTATGTAATGTACAATATAATTTAATGTAAAGCATGATTTATTACAGAAAAATGTGTGATTAATTCGTTTTTTTAATGGGCTGACAGCACTAATAGGAAACAGTAGTAGGTTAATGCCAAACTAAAGATGATCTTTTTTTTGTGCAATTTCACTCTTTTAATGAGTCTTTTTTTTCTTGGATATGTTTTGACATTATGCCCTATAAAAATATTTGAAATAAGAAATTAAAAACATGATCATCATTGAAAAGGTGTGTTTAGGTGTTACATGTCTAGTCTGTTTTGCTTGGCTTTTCCTTTGTTCAGTTTTCCTGCCATTGTCATTATGAGTTCATTCCATCACCTGTGTCCAGTTAATTAGATAAAGGAGACATGCAAAATGTGCACTGTTGGTGGGGCTCCAGGAACCTGTTTAGGAACCACTGACCTAAACACTAGTTTGTAACATTAGGTCTCTATATGCATGAAATACATTTTTAAAATAGTATTTAAAGTGGCCCTATGATGCTGTTTTAAAAGCCCCTAATGTTATTTTTGAGTCTCTTACAACAGGTTTACATGCATCAAAGGTCAAAAAAACTTTAATTTTCTCCTAATATACATAGCACATCACCACATTAATCAATGATTTGATTAACATTTTTTATGTACATTTATAAAATGCACTTTCTGTAAAGCTGCTTTGAAACAATGTGTATTGTGAAAAGCGCTAAACAAATATATTTGAATTGAATTGAATTTGAATGATTCTCAAATAACTCAATGGATGATCAGTCTCTCTAAATCCCTCCTTTCTGCAAGCTACTCTGCTCTGATTGCCCAGATGACCCAGTCTGTTGTGATTGGTCTACCGCGTGTTTCAAAAGCCAAATGCACATTACCATAATTGAACTTCAGCTCCAGAGGCTTCCTAAAGCTCAGTGAGTGTACACACAGTAAAGAAAGTAACAATGACTGTGATTTTACCATATCAATCCGAGCGCGAGTCTGATTATGAAACATTGGAGAACTAGTTATTCAACCCAAACTTCAATCACAAGGACGACTGGAGCAGGACATTTCTCAGCGATGCTTTACTCAGTTTGAGGTTCATTATGAGATGTTGAGCTGTAATTCCTCACCATCAGCATTAACAAGAGTGTGTCCATCACCAAACCCATGTGTGCCGTGCACATGCAGGAACTGCATCAATAACAGCGATACGTCAGCCGAGCACTAACGTCAATGACTGATGGAACATTCAAGTTTGTGAAACAAATCTTGCTAAATCCCTTATCTTTACTCAAAGTAGTATAACAACTGACAATCTGCATTAACAGACTCAGTTTGAGGTAACAGTGGCACACAGCTGATGAGACAGGAATAATGTGGGTTAGCTGGAGACCTACAGAATATAAAACACAAAACTATGTATTTTGGAACACCCGGTAGAAAATATGTACATCAATAATTAATAATACTTACAGGTTGTGATTCTAAGGAGCACCTGGTCCAAATAAACTGAGCACTGACCCATCTTTCAAGAGCAAGAGTTTTGTGAATCCCGCGTTGAACTCTGAGATTTGAGAAGCAGTCGTCAGTAAAATGACCTGTTTGAGGGCTGGTCAAGTTCTTCGCAGGCGGACAACGTACCACTTAGGCTGGCATTATGCAAATGTCCTTTCTAGTGATGTAGAACCATCACGCAGTGGGATTGGAAAAACAAAGGACTCGTATACGTCATTTTGGGAGACAATCATTTTATTTACTGTGCACTTTCAACTTTGCAGAACATTTATATTCACAAACAGCTCTATTACACTGCATGAAAGGGAATATTCGATAAATCATAATAGGAGCACTTTAATAAATTAAAAGATCAATGCAAAAAATGAGAAATATGTCACTGACTCACTATCATTATCCTTGTTCTGTTTGGGTTGCATGGAGGAAGGGAGGTTAAAGAGAATAAAACAAAAACAAATTGTGGATGGTGTCGCAAATTCATGTTTCACTTGTTGTGATGGGCATGAGTACTCGAATGTGACAGCAATGTTCGTTCGGGGAAACAATGATCGATTTTAAAAATATTTTTTTTCTGATTGGTTAGCATTAGGACAGCATGCCGTCCAGATATAAAGTGAAAACTGGCTTTTTTTTTCTCCCTACTGGCAGCTTCAAAGCTGTATGCAATTTTGAAATACTGGATTTTGTATTTGATCTCCAATGACACGGCCCACATTAGTGTTGTATTTTGTATATTCATATAATCCATTATTATATGTTCACACAAAGCACTGGTACATGATAGATATGCAGAAAGTGCACTAGTTATTAGGATATCCATCACTCTGACAGAGTTAGTTAAGTTTATAAACTTCTTTTTTTGGTCTGTTTTTATCCGTCATGTAATTATATTCCATTTTGTGTTTATAGATTTTTATATCATTCTAATATAGCTAAGATAAACATTTTCAACAATTAAAAATGACACTAAAATGAAGAAAAGAGAGGTTCGCATGACTAATAACGCCTCAGTCAAGTCGAATAAATGTTTATTCATTAGTTGTTGGGGTGTAACGACGGTTCGGTTCAGGTCACGGTTTTGGATCCACGGTTCGGTTCGGTTCGGTTTGCTGTGGAGGCAGGGTTCATGACAGGGCACCAGCCATAATCACACTAGATTCACTTTTAACTTAATAATAACAACAACAGCAAATTAACTTTATCTTTATAAACGTTATACATTGGCTTCACGTTTTCTTTAGAGTATTTAGCATACCTGAGTAAACTAAAATGAAATAATTGTCTGCACTGTAGACTAGTCAGAAATAATCTACTCACTTTACCATTTATCATAATGTTAAAAAACACAAAACAAGCACATTTATTTCATAAAAAATGATGACACACACACACAAGTTAGTCCCACTTTAGCCTACTTAAACATAAATTGTATTGACCATGATTTACTCTGCTCACACACACATACACACACACACACACACACACACACACACACACACACACACACACACACACACACACACACACACACACACACACACACACACGTTGTTTCCATGTTTTATGGGGACATTCCATAGGCGTAATGCATTTTATACTGTACAAACCGTATTTTCTATCCCCCTACACTGCCCCTCCCCCTACCCATCACACACACACACACACACACACACACACACACACACACACACACACACACACACACACACACACACACACACACACACACACACTCTCTCTGCCCCTGCCCCTAAACCTACCCATCACAGGAGACATGCTACATTTTTACATTTTCAAAAAACATCACTTAGTGTGATTTATGACCTGTTTTCCTCATGGGGACCAAAAAATGTCCCCACAAAGACAAGAATTTTGGATATACCATACCGTACCGTACCCATACCGTAGGGATTACCAGTCCACACACACACACACACACACACACACACACACACACACACACACACACACACACACACACACAGACAAATGTTGTTGTTTTTTCAATGCTAATGCAATCCATCTAAATATTCCCATGTTTAGCTAACCACATGTTAGAAAAAAAATCACGTTATGTAGTCCCACGAGTACTTCACATTTATTGATGTCCTAGATTGCTTCTATTACTAAAATATGTCCAATTTTAATCCCCATATGATGATAGAGACAGTATTGTACATAAATACATGTGTTTCATTCAAATAATTTGAATAGATTTTTTACCTGGGTCATTTTTCTTTCGGGAACTGGGGTAGAAGTTTTTTGCTGATATTCCAGCCATTTTGTTCTCACTGACAGTGGTGTAATGTTGTGATATCACCACAAGAGGGTTTGGGCAGTGTCCCTAACTGTGGCCAACAGGTCTAAGATTTACAAAATTGACTATCATTGTGTCAAGAGGCAAAAATGTAATGTCCTCATATGAGGACGCTGGGAGGATACGGTGCGCGCGTGTAACTAAAGAGTGTGCGCTACGAGCACAGTATAACGGCCGACAGGACAGGGAAGCGGTTTTCTGAGGTGAGAGATTTTTTATTACGTAACAAGCTACGAAAATGACTATGTTGCTGGGACTCCAAGGTAGCATTTTGCCTACGTGGCTAAATGAGAAACTGGCTCTCTGTCCTTCCATCATCCAGCTTGAGCGATCACCCAAGTCACGTGACATGCACTTAGAAGACAAAAGTTAGTGTATATTTAGTAAATAATATTATTATAATAATTAATAATTAACTTATTAGTTGTTTAAAGTTGACCAATTATTATTTAACCAAATGTCAAGGAAGAAAAAACTAATTTAGTGGCATAAGGTGAAGTGAGAGCTGAGCCTTCGAGAGTATTGCGTTTCGATATCGCGGTTTTTAGGTTCGGTTTGAATATCGTTACACCCTTTTAGTTGCTTTTCACACCGTCATCTAACAATATTGGAGAGCGCACGTTTTACTGTATACACAACATTTTGAAATATTTAGAAGGAAAAAGTCAGCCTAGATAGAGCAAAAAAAACATACATTAAACAGAGGCACACACTGAGCAAAAATATGAAATTTGGTGCAGGTGCTGATATTTAAATGACCAAAAAGTTCGATAGAATTCTTACAGCTTGTGATGTAAATCAATGAGATCTTTATAACAGATATAAGGTCAAAACATTAAATTAATTACCGGCTGATTAAATCTGACAGACAGAATAATCAATTTTTCATAGATCAACTTTGATGGAGGAAATCTTCTTTTGAGGCCAGTGGAAAATGAATGGAAATGATGAATGCCAGGCTATTATTTGTACAATATTTGTGATTTCCGACTTTGTCCTTGATTGCTCTGGATTCTGTTGCTTCCGCAGCGACCACGATATGTGTCATCACAGCAATTACTCCCTGTAACGTCTCATTTAGAGTCATTTATGGAGATAATGAATACGCAGGGGTCTCTATATCGGTGTGGTTTGCGCCTCCTCCCCTTGGAGCACAGCCAGGCCTCCCTTAGGTAGCAGGACTGATTCATACATATTTTATGTGTGAATATAGTCATTATCATCACTGGCTGACTTTCTGTCTCCACATTTGCTATCTAGTTATATGACACCAATTTAAAGGTGCTCGTCAGCTTTTGATGGTGAAATTACAGTGTTTGTCCGTGAGATGGTGCAATTACAGTATCGGCTGTGTTTGTACACATTGATGACGGATGCATAAACAGAAAATTAGAGCGGATATGTTAAACAGGGATGTTTTTGAGTGTGTGCATGCCTGTGTGTTGGAGTGTGGAGGTTACAGTGATTTTCAGGTTATTGTTCATACACCTATACAGACCTGCCGTCATCTCCGATGGACTGACGAGCTTCAAATCACTTCATGAGTCACTCAAGCTCTAAAAAACAAACCCTTTAAAATAGCTTTGCACACAACCGAGTCTATGATTAAAAGCCTCATTAGAGTTGATGTGGTCAAACCCATTTTACTTGATGCATTTCCTTGTGAAATGAGACAAAGTTTTGGTCATCATAAGTCATATTTTGGTTTGTTTTTGTAGTGTTTATTGTCATTATAAAAAATTAGAGTTTTTTTTTGATGTTTTGATAAAATATGAAACTTAAAAAGAATTGGAATCAGTGTTGTTATTGTTAAATGAAGCTATTCGAATATGTTTTGTTTGAAATCAAAACCAAGCATTTTGTTTGAATGGAAATCAAGCTTAAATAAATTTCGTTTTTAGTTTTTATTTAACTGAAAGGAATATTAGAAAGGTTGACATCTTAAGTTGAAGTACTAAGATAAATTACAGATAAATAAAAAATAAATATTAAAAAACTTCATAAAAATGACAAAAGCCCATAACAAAATGACTTAAAATGAAAAAAAAGGAATTTAAAATATTCATAACTAATTATAACTAATGGTAAATAAATAATACCTAAATTGACACTGATTGGAATTTCCTGATGTATTTATGCACATTATAAGTCTTAATTATGTACAAGAAACAAAATTACTAAAAGGTCATTACAAGTATATATATATATATATATATATATATATATATATATATATATAGTTTTAGCATTAACACTTTACAATAAGGTCTCAATAATTAATATTAGTTTGCTTACTATTATTAATTAACAATGAGCACTACATTTTGCTACAGTATTTATTAATTTAATAAAATAACGTAAAAATTTAGTGTGCAATGAAGTGGAATGCATACGCCAAAATGAGTTTTGGCATGCAAATGGTACGTGGTTTTTGACGTGCATATGATATAAACTTTATGGCGTATTATACGCACAAACCCGACACCCCCCACCCTCAACCTTCCCAAGAGCGTGTCACGTGCGTTATCATATGCACGCGAAAAACTGCGTACCATTTCCATGCCAAAACTCATTTTGGCGTATGCATTCCACGACATTGCACACTCGTACTATTTATACGCATTCTCATGTGATCGTGTTAGTTCATGTTAGCTTAGGTCCATTAAATAATACTAAAAGATACAACTTTAGATTTTAATAATGTATTAGTAAATGTTGAAATTAGCATTAAAGGCACAATATGTAAGATTGTTGGATTAAAATATTCAAAAACCACTAGAACAATGTTTTGTTGACTTGTGCACTTACATTATCTCAAATGTTTCCAAGAATCCAGAGAAATAAGCAATTTTAACCAAGACATGGGCCGTGTCCGTGCGTCGTCTATCAATGACATCATACCCGCGTTACCCTCGATTTCCGGTGTATTTTGTAGAAACCATGGAAAGACTTTAATATATCATGTGTTTTATTAGACGGGCGAGCAACTGTTTGGATACGTTTATAGACAGAAAACTGATCATTGTTCTCCAGCTCAACACAGTTAGTCTGATTGTTTGAATCTGGTGTTCTTGATTTACCGTCATTACCATGTTTTACCATGTCTAATATCAGTCTAGCTCACTGCAGTGTGAACAAGTGTCTCATAGCAGCGCCGAGCGAACACACACACAGTAGCATTATAACAACTCTCAACACACTCAAATGAGTGTAATATATTAAAACAGCGCTGCGTTACTCCTCATACACATGAGCAGAAGAAGCGGAAGCGCTCGTCTGTGACAGGATAAAAGCTCAGCGAAATCAGGGCGTGATAAAGCAACACTTTTGTTTTCAATAAGCGACCTCTAGTGGTGAAAGTACATATTGTGGCTTTACCTGAGATTAGTAAATGCTTCTGTAGTATTTTGCATTGTTAGTTCATGTCAATTAATAAAACCTTATTGTAAAGTGTTAGTTTTAGCTTCTTCTTTTTTTTTTAGCTTACCAGTTCTTTCTTGCTTTCTTTCTTTCTTTCTTTCTTTCTTATATTAATACATGTTTCTTTCCCCCTCAATGTTATCATATGTTGTGCCTATGAATATATATGCATCTAGGGATCTTTTACATATTTTTCCCGGTCAGAAATCTCTCTGTTGTGATTATTTTCCGGCACTCTTTTGTCTGAGACGAAACACCAGCTAACCCTGTGAGAATTTCCTGATAGATTGAAAATTCACTGAATATTCAGAGGGGATTGGAATATGAAGATACTGAATCTAGCGGAGCCTGTTGTTTTGCTTCTCTTCCTGAAAAAAAGTCTTTATTTCCCTGGAGAGTGAAAGAAGTGAATAAAGGAAGTGACAGTACAGGACGTGTGATATTGCATCAGTTGGAGAGAGAGATTGAGGCAGAGAGAGAGGTTATGTTGAGGTAATTTTGTTTTTGTATGAAGCTGCTTGTCTGGTTGACTGTTCCTTTTACTGCGAGGTATTTCTATTCTTCTGCTCTAGTGTGATTGTTTTTGAAAGTGTGGAGTCTAATTTAGAGTGGTGCAATATTCCCTCACTATAATAGAAATGTGGTTAGCGGCTTATGTTTTACAATGCAACATTGGGGGGGTGGGGGTATTTCTAATGGTATGAAATTCTAATTGTATTTCATGCATTCTGACTTTGCCAAATAAACTCCCTGAGGAAACAAACAAGTTTCAGAAATTATTTTTTAGAGTTTGGCCCTGCCTGACATCATAAAGGGCGGAATTCCTTATATGGGCATGCGCACATCAACCAGAGCAAGAAGCGTGCCCATCAACGAGCTTTGTTCGGGTTACGGAAGCTGTTGGCAGCGCTGTCATTTTGTTTGTCACGTTGTTCATTTTGACCACAAAATCAACAATGTCACTAAGGCTACACTTGGCAAGACAAGTGTAACTGAAAAGACAAGTTTAAGCGCGTTTCTGATTGTAATGCTGTCTGATCAGCGTGTCCTGGTCCAGAGGTAGTCGAGGACACTGTGATCGGATCTCAATGTAATGTAAACGCACTCCAGCCATCGTATCGCATCGTACAGGGCGATGTCATATCCGCTTGTTAAGTCGTGATGTAAGGAATGCCGTTGCTGGGTCCAAGCCTCAACTCTGAATCGTTTCACTTGAGAATGCCATCGAGCTCTGTTTATTCATATTAAACATCAAACATTTTAAAAAGTTAAATATTTAAAATAATACAGTCTACACAACAGTCTCTGTGCTCACAGCGTCACAGACATTAATATTTTAACGATTTATTAAAAGATGAATCACTGTCTGGCCATCTGGAATTTTGGTATGGAGATAAAGGTTATGATACATTTGTGTTGTTGTTGTAGTTTTACACCATGTTGTGTGTGCATATTAGCACCGTTTGTTGTTTTTCTTGTGGTATGAGAGAGCGTTAGGACCCGGAAGCGCTGCCGCGTGACTTCAGACTTAACATCCGGATAAACCCCCACCCACTCTCTCCACGTGGCTGTCAGAAACATACAGTCTATGGTCAGAAAATAATGGACAGATGCAGTTTTGACAAGAAATTAAACTTATCTGAACTTTACAATAAACGTCAATCTAAAACAGTTGATTTAGACTTACATGATAGCCTACCGTGTGTGTAATTTTTAATTTTAATTGCGCAACATTCTCTGAATGAGGTGATCGTCTGTACAGTTATGCTGCACGCTGCTTTGCCAGTGGAATAATCGGATGTACCTATAAATGTACCTATGTTTTTATTGTTTCAGCATGTTTATTAATCTCCCATTTATGTCAATATAGTCATTGCACGCTATAACCTTAAACCAAGATGATGTGAGATTTTTAATATGATCAACTAAGTTATTTTTGTATGATGAACTCTGGAAATATTGCTTCATTTAAACTTAATTTGATCTAAGAGTGGAGATTGCAAGAATTGGTACAGCATATCTGTCTTTTATAAATCTGATAAAACTAAACACTCTTCAGAGATATAAAGGATGCAATACTACTCTATACTCAAGATTACCATGAGACTGGCAGAAACTGTGTGTGTTATGTAGCATTTAAGTTCTAGAGGAAGGAGCCCTGTTGTTTCCCTGCACATGGATCAGGGTCCTCATTGTCCTGGACTGAATTTTAAAACTCAGAATAACCTCTGTAAAAAGGGACACTGACTCTTGACTAATTGGCTCAGTGATGGATACGGGTTTATGAGGGGCCACAGAAACAAGAAGCCTGCCACCTTTGAACTTTAACTTCTGACCTTTAATCCTGATTAAATTTGTGAGTAATAGGATTGACTGCATCTGGTGCTGGTAAACTCCTGAAAAAAAAGAAATGTTAATATACAGCAGGATCCAAAAATCCAAGACCACAGCTTTTTTTAAATTTAGTCCAGAATAAAAAAATAAAATAAAAAATAAACAATTACAATGAGATTTAATTTGTTAATATTAGATAATGATTTAACTAACGTTAACTAACAATGGGTATTGTACAGTCAAAGCATAACTGATTCAGACAGCAGATATAATGTTTCACTAGTGTGTGCAGGACACTGTAGTTCATTTCTGTAAGTGAGGAGAGCAAAATAAAGTAATCTGAAATATTATACCCAATCATTCTTCATACAGTGACTACCAGTAAAACTGATTCAGACACTTTGACCTGAGCATGTTTTGCTGAAGGGTTTTTTCTTTAATTGCTAATGTGACCTTTGACACCACAGACTGAAATAAATGAAGTATTGCTTGGTCATTGGTATTTAATTGTGTAATTAAATTTAACAGCTGATCGGTTGATTGAGATCCATTATATCCCTTTCTATCAAAGTGATCTGAAATGATCAAGAGGAATTTGTTCTGACACAGTTCTGAGTTCATATTGTATTACCATTTTCTAAACTAAAGCGAATAAACTGTGATAATGTGAGAAAATGTTGAAGGGGTCTGAATACATTTTGGTTTAATTGTATTTCTTATAGCATTCTTTAATCTTTGTTAATGTTAGATAATAAAAACTCAGCTGTACGTTGTTTATGTTAGTTCACAGTTAGCTCACAACCTAATGTTAAAAGATGCAACTTTTGATTTTGAATTGTTTTAGTAAATGTTCAAATTAAAAATGAACTAAAATTAATAAATGCTGTATAAGTGTTGTTCATTGTTTGTTAAAGCTACACTGTGTAACTTTTTTAGTTTATTCTTAGCTAAAAACACTTAGTTCTTTCAAAAATATATGTGCTCATTAATGTATATTTACGTCTTTCAAGTAATAAAGTATTCTCGTAAGTGTATAATATGCCATTGAAAATACATACGGGTGAGGGGTTCGAATGCGCGTCGCCATGTTGCCCCTCCATCTTGAAAGTACAGTAGCCAAAGAGGGACATATCCTTGAATTCAAGCTTCGCCTTTGGCGTTTTAACACTCGATGGCACCGTGTCGAATGTGAAGAGCGGGATTGCTTGAGACTGATATACCCTACAATGTAAACTTTGCCTTCGCTAGTGATGTCGCATACAATATGTATACAGAATAACGATAGCACCGATAAAAGTTACTTTACTAAGATTAGCTTGCATTCGTCTGGGAACCTGATCGCTGATGTTAGCAATGAAATGGTAAAAATAATTAAAAGGTAAAACTATTATTCATTTTACATAGATGTCATAACCTACATGTTAACTGACAAATTAAATAACTGCAAATTATAATAGTTTTCTAAAGTAACCTCATCACTTGATCGAACTGGAAGCCATATTAATCTTGGACTAAATCAGCCACCGTAGGAGTTAAAACGAAATCGGAAACCTTTTCACCGCTAGATGGGGGAAAATATCACACAGTGTAGCTTTAATTTTAACTCTTTCCGTGCCAGTGTTTTTTTTTTTTTAATTGCCAGCCGCTGCCAGCATCAATATTTTGTTGTATGAATATCTGAACATGCAATATATCAAAAGAAAGAACAGAGCCTCTGCTTTTAAGCTTCTAGCTTTATGCATTCCTTTTTTATCAACACTTGAATGTGGGTAAGTTTCATGAAGCAACATTTTAAACAAAAAGCAGAGAAAATCACATGTTTATCAAAGACTACATCCAGATCAGATTCAGAGTGATGATCAAACACAGATGGAGTAGATTGAGTCCATCAACACCTCAAAGCTTCACAGTCCTGTAGCTCGTCCTGGGTTGACATTTCATTCAGTAACATTAGGCAGATTTGATTTATATGCTGTTTAATGTTTGATGATAGATGATTTTACATATGCATATGATTACATATGCTATTACTTGTTTCTGCGTCTTTTTCGCCTGTGTTTTGATCAGGAGATTCTGCACTCTTTCAGAAGATGTGTTATAGCGCCCCCAACCGAATAACAGTGAAAACACAGAAAATTCTATGCTTATGGCGGGAAAGAGTTAACTAATGTAGTTAACTAATGTTAACAAATAAAACCTTTTTGTAAAATAACGTCACTGTACACTAAAAAAAGAGTGTCATCCTGAATATATAATTTGTAATTAAAGTATTGAATAAAACAAATAAATGACAAATGATAAATGATAAATGGGAAGATGATACAGGTGAATAGGGTAGATGTCACCATACTTCATTAAGACAATTGTTTTGTATTACACGTTTTCTGAAATGCCATGTTTAAATATATAAATGATGCACTACCTAATTAAATATACATTCATTTGCATACATTTCCAGAACAGAAATCTAAACATTTGATAAAACCAGGTTTCAATCTGTTGACATAGAGTAAATCAGACAATACTGTCAACCAAACCCAAATAAAATGTTGTAAATCATTCAAATAATGCGTGAACAAGCCCTTCTGTAAAAACTATAGATAGGTAGGAATAAAACTGGAAAGTTTGGTAATCGTTACGCAGTTCAGAAGAAAAAAACTCACAGCCTTTACAGATACTGTATGTATTGTAATTGAAATCTACTCATATAGATTAAGTGTAATAAAATAAACACTTAAATGTGTATTTTGAATATTTTCTTTCCACTTGAATGGAAAAAAATTGCCCAAAATCTCAAAATTGCCCAGTGCCTGTTGTGTCTTGCCCAATTAAATAAACATGTAAAAGAGTTTTGAACACAACATCATGCATGTGAAGATTATTGGTTAATATTGTACAAAACATATTCCCATATTATACATCTAAAACATTATGCACGTTTTACACCTCTCATGTTATGTCACTGTCAAAAAAAGGTGTGTAGATTTACGAGAATCCCCAAAAGCACTGAGCATAGAGAGGAGCGTGTGAGAGGGAATGGATCTGAATGTGCTTCACTGTAGTGCTGCTTCAGTATCTGCCCGTATCAGTCACTCCAGATAATATCCCGGCTTTAGCATATCTGTCTGCCTGCAGGATATCATACCTCTCACAGCGAGAGACGAGTGATAGAGGCTCTCAGAGGAACCTGTTCACGGTTAACAATTAGGCAACAGCATGTAGCATGACGCAAATTCAGTCAACATGTCTTGTTTTTTTAAAGCCAAACAACCTGATTTTTAGCATGTATAGTCCAATGATTATTGGTATGTCTTGTTTTAGAAAATGTATTAGCATGTTTGAGTAAAAGCTTGGATCTGATGCAACTAAACGCCAAAGTATTCAACATTTTTGGCACAAAAACTATTCAAACTTAGTTTGTTCCAGAATTGTCCTCATTCCTTGAAGAACATTTGCGTGAATTGATCAGAACTTGAATTTTTTTTTGATAAGTTGACAACTTGAGGCAATCAGTTACATCAACATTTTTAAAGGATTAGTTCACTCTAAAAAAACTTTTGCTAATAATTTACTCACCCCCATGCCATCCAAGATGTCCATGTCTTTCTTTCTGCAGTCGAAAAGAAATGAAGGTTTTGATGCAAACATTTCTCCTTATAATGGAGGCAATGGAGCCCAAACGGTTACAGGTCCGAATGACAGTTTCAGTGCCGCTTCAAAGGGCTTTAAATAATTGAACTATGTAGTATTCTTATTTGTAAGGGCTGTGTTATGGACTAAAGCAATGAAGGCACCAGTTTGCAACCAGTTTATGGCTTCAAAGTATTACCTACAATAAACATGAAAACAAAAATACTAACTAAAAATAGCACTTTTTGGAGTGTAGTCAAATCTTTTGCTCGTTTAGAATATAATAGGCCTTTGTAATGTGCCTTTATTGACTACATTCTAAATAAACTACAACACAATATATTTCCTTTGTCCTGTTGCTCTCTCAGAGTCACATACCTGAGCTCTTTCATTATGCAGCTCATTATGCGGGTCTTTTGTTCTCTCAGGTGTGATTCTCATATATATTCATGGTCGTTCACACCTCTTCGCATATGGTCTTTGTAAAGAAAAAGTGTCTTACAAAATGTAAATCAATATATTGCTTTATGCTTTATATTGAATAATTAGGCTCAATTATTCTCACATCAGTTTGAAGCAAAAACTCTAGGCAACATCACCCATTAGTCAGAAGTCTCGTGGACACATATCTATTGTGTGTTTTGAGGTGTTTTTGTTTTGACATATAGTTTTATCAAAAACCATGCATAAACCTTATTCTCTCAAAAATACAAGCATGTACATACATGTTACTCACATATTATGGTAGCCCAGTTTGTGCTGTATACAGTGTAATTACACTATTGCAATAATGTGTTTATAAGCAACTGAAAAAAAGCACAAATGTCAGAGCATGTCAGAACTTCTGAAGGGCCCCAAAACAGCTCAGACTCCAGAGAGATACTGAGAATGTTCTCATTCTAGTACTTTATTGTAACTTCTGTAGTGGATTTTATTGGAAGAGAAAGGCTGTAAATGCATTGCTGCCAATATTTTCTTCTTGTAGGAACATTTAGGGGCACAGTAAAAGTCACAAAAGTGAGATTCCATGAGGTCTGTAAGTCATAAATATTTGTGAAAAATTCTGACAACTATCCACTGCTGTCCGTTTAAAAATGCTAGCCGTGTCTCCCTACCACAGAGATCAGGCCAATCTTCATTCATTCTCACCGAGCGTTTTTATGAACCCGTTGAGCTTGACGGTAAAACTTTGTTAGCCTCGGGCTAGTGTCACATAAGCCTCATCCACAAAGACAAAGGAATTTCAAATGGGAATGTCCCATTGGAAGCAATAAACAAAGAAGCGCAGTAAAGTCTGTGTTGCATGACTGAGTAGACATTAATAGTGGCCTTTTTAATGTGAAGGGTTTGAGTCGAAGTTTGAAGGATTCTTTTGTGCGACTGTGGCAATCTGTCATCGTCCTCGTTGCTGGTTTTTTTGGTCAGTGCGCTGGCATTTGGAGTGGGTGTCGCAGTTGACAGCCTAAACATTGAGAGAAAAGTGGGATGGATAGGGCTGCTCAGACACGGAGAGGGGAGGGAAAGAGTGGAGAAAGAGATGAATGGCATTTCAGATGACTAGAGAGAATGAAGGGCTTTGATACAGATGAGGAATTATAAAGGAGTCGTTTGAAACAGACACTATGATGTCAGACATTCATAATTAGATGACAAATTATGTCATTTCTCCCTAGGAGTTATGAAGAAAGAATCTTATCAAGCTGTGCATCTCATACTTGAGTTCTTGCAAGGTGAATGTAGTAGTAGCAATGATCTTTCGTTATTCTTTCAGGCAAATAATGGTTAAAACCGCAAACCATTACAGAATAAACTCAACGAATGTGCGTCCATAACACAACCCTAAAGGAATTTTATTAATGTCTACTCATACATTTATAACTTTAGTGTTACATTTTAATTATTCAAGTTATGGCACTTATAATGAAAGTCCAAAAGTATAACTGACTATTGTAATAAATGAAAACATTATTTTGCTTCACAATTCTGATGATGTTGCTTTTGTTTTTATTGTTTTGTTAAACATCTATTAGGGTTGGGCGATGTCCCCTAAATTGGAAGTTGACGATGTTTACAGTAAAACATCGTGATGGACGATGATATCGCTGCTTTTTGTTTTTAAATAAAAGTATATAATTTACTATATCTGTATTTTACTATCTCTTTACATGAATACTATTTTCTATTTCGTTATTTGCTAACCCAAATAAGGACTCACCCGCGCTAGGTTGCACGTGAGGGGAAACAAAGTAAAGAGTTGTGCACTTTTTATTTTAATAGGCTATACCTCCTTAGTCCTTACATAAATACTATTTTCTATTTAAAACTATAATTTCGTTATTATCCCCGTGTTTTGTATTTGAATGCTGTTTTACGTGAATATATTACCACAGGACAGAAGCACAAAGAATTGTTTTCAAAGGAAATAAATTCTCAGTTACATCGCAGCCATGAAAACATATGGATTCATGCCGAATGAGAGAGGGAGGCTGAGCCCAATTAAAGATTTGCCAGCTTTTCAAATATGTTTGTACCCTTTCGCGAACTTTAACAATAGGCATAACCAGAAGGCTAACATTTAGTCCATTTTATCCAACTAGACATCACGTTTCTTTTCATAAATCTTCACTCGTCACATTCATTTTCGCAGGGAATTGTAAACTTTTCTTCCTTTCGCTTTGCTTATAATTAAGTCTATTATAGCCTACCCAGCACATGCTTTACTGTGGTGAAGTAGAACAAAAAACAATGTAGGACGAATACCTTTTTACTTCAAATTTTATTTAACAGTTTGTTCTTATTAGACTTGGCGCGTCAAGTTTTTTTGAATAGCGCAATTCACGCACACACACACACACACACACACACACACACACACACACACACACACACACACACACACACACACACACCGCCGATTTTAATTTTGTTTTCTCTGGCAGTGCATAATCAAACAGCCTAAATGTCTTGACCCTGTGGAAGATAAAATTCGCTCTTCAGACTTTTTACAACACGTGAGAAAATCGGAAGTTAGTTATTTTAGTCTATAAGTTTTAAATATGGATATTTTTCTTACACATACGCGCCACTTCGCTTCAGAAGGCCTTTATTAACCCCCCGGAGCCGCGTGGAGCAGTTATATGATGGATAGATGCACTTTAATGGACTTCAAAAACGACACAAACATTCACTGCCATTATAAAGCTTGGAAGAGCCAGGACATTTTTAATATAACTCTGATTTTATTTGTCTTAAAGAAGAATGTCATATTGGCAACACTTTAGCGAATACTGACCAAACGTGGTATGTGTTATGACAACCATGACCTGAGGATACCTGCCCAGTTTCGGCACAGTGTCACCTAGTGGTCAGGAGATATGAAATTTATCTTTTTGCTAATAACTTCAGAATGGTTTGGCCAAAAACTGACAACAAGAGTCTCTTTAGATTCGTTGTTACATGTTGAGTCGAATAATACAACATTTTCCCATATTGGCCATTTTGGGCGTCAGCCATTTTGAATTTGGCTGTAAAATGCTATATTTTTTATGAATGCATTGGCATATCATTAGGAACCTCGGTATGTGTCTTCGGCACCATGCCCTGACAGTACTGAAAAAGTTTTGGGGAAGCTCCACCTTGTGGTCAAAAGTTATAATAATTTCTAAAAATGCTAATAACTTTTGATTAAATAAGCCTATTGTAATGAAACTGGTCTTAATCAATTCATTGGATCATGCCAGGAACATAGATAACAACTTTGTGTCCGCCATTTTGATTTTCTTTCGAAACCTACTTTTTCAAACTCCTAGACGGTTTGTGCGATTTTAACCAAAATCGAATCGTATCATCTTCAGACTACGCTGAGGAAAAGTTATGGATTTTATGTTGATAGACAAAACCGTTTATGTAAAGCGCCGCAAGAAATTTGAGGCATGATGCCAAAATGACTCTGAGGCTGCATCTCTGCAATGCTTTGACATATTGACTGCAAACTTTGCATGTGTCATTGTGACCTTACTCTGACCACACCAATCAATCAATTTGGTCACAGCACCACCTGTTGGTCAAAAGTGATAGACAATTAAATCATTGCTAGTGACTGTATTTATATTGCCTAAAATCATCTTAATATGCTTTTAATTTGCTCATTGTTGCAGTTGCTCTGATGCCCAGTCATGCTTGCATAACAGTGTGGCTTGGCCCCTTAATTGCTGCTTGCTGCTATATTTTTGAATGTTTTCTTTCCATTAGTCTGAAAGAAGAAATCTCAAAATTGACCAGTGCCTGAAAAACTATAGTTTTGCCTGTAGTATCCGCTCTCTGCTTTCTGCACCGACACTATACTTCACCCTCAGACTGGTTCTGCTTCTGCAGCCAGAGCGGTTTAATGCGTCTTTCCAACCTTAATATCCAGGTGAGTCATGTATTTGCGGTCTCTTTATTGGATCATATAGCAGGCCCACACAGAATCTTCCCTCAGATATCAACAGAAATGGGACGCTCGTCATTCACACATCGCCCGCCCCTTGAGTTTATCTGTGAAATACTTTGGCTAATATGACGGTGCTTTTATCTGCCAATAATGGTGTAATGTGCTTTTAACTCCATTTTGGAGATTCCTCCACAACAACAGCACAAGAAAAAAAAGCAATGTCTGTAGATTTGCCTGAGCCAGGGTTCGTTTGCCTCTTTTTGGTGACTAAGTGTGATTGTAATCTGATATTGTTACATGTCTTCATTTATTAAAATATCATTGTTTACATAAAACTTTCTTTCTGTAGCTACACACTGTCATATGAACAGAGTGCACAGTTTGCATTATTGGACATCTGAGTCAGATAACCATTGATTCAGTTACCGCTCTGATTCATTTAGTGAGTTTATTCAGTGAAGTGTATGTCTATGTGCATGATCCATACTGATAACTCGTGAGTCTTTTTTAATGATTTTTTAAAAATAACCAACTCATAAGAGTCATTTGTTAATGAATTGGACTGCACTTGTGTGTTTTTGTGTACAGCCAGCAAGGAAAACTACATTAAAATGCATATTTTCTCACCATTATTTTGCATATTTATTTATTCTGTCATATTCAATTTAGACTGATGGCTCATAACTTGGGTAAAATTGAATTTATTTTGCCATGGGGCAGGAGATTCTGCTGCAGCGTCCCAGTGTTGGACTCAATATAAGCATTCTTTGAACGTCATCCAGCAAATCAAATTAAAGGACTGGAAAACTGACAGAGCATACATTTTGGCCCGTCGTTTTTTATTTTATTTAGTTTTAAGAATAAATCTAACCAAATCAAATAAGGTTTATACCTAAAGGGTTCATGCACTGCATTGTTTTATTGTTTTATAATGTTTCCTGTGGTGCACTTATAATGTCAGTATGATTTTTGCATTAAAAAATCTCATAATTTATAAATAAAAGGCATTTTTCATACCTTTAAAACTATAAACTTGTGTGTATTTAATCTCACTTTGTTAACCAATGTCTTTGCTGCTGACCTTCAATTAAAAACCAAACAAGCTCAGCCCAGGTGAGAAAAGGTAAAGTAGCACATTAGGGGTTTTTAGGGAGTAACACAATATTGTAGTGCATTACTTTTAAAATAACTTTCCCCAACATTGATAATGATATCTGATATTTATATTCAAATAAACAGCAAAATGTATCAAAAAAGTTTGTACTGTATTTATTATAATAATTAAAAGAGGTAAATAAAATATAAAATTAATTTAATAACTTTTTAATAAATATAATTTTAAATGTTTAATTATTTTGTATTATTGTTTAATATTTTTTCTTGCAATTTGTCATAGTTGGTCAAATTTTTTAATTTAAATCAATTGCAAAATTGACAATTGTTAATTTCTATCGTATCATTGTCAAATATGTGTCACCGTTAAAACGGAAGTTCACGATGAGATTGGCGCTTGAATTCAGGCTCGGTTTCTGTGAACAGTACGGCTTGCCTTCTTGTATCTGATTGGCCAGCTCAGTCTGACGTGTGCTGTTAGATATAGACCTCATAAAACTTTGTCATCCTAACATCCTGTCTGGTAAACAGACAAAAATAGTCATTAAGAGAATGATATTTTGCAGAGCAGGTTCCTGATGAATGTTTTCCACTCCAAATTTATGATTTTTTTTCTCATTTCACTCGACTCAGATCTGGCAGTCTCCCGTGCCGGTGGCGGGAGTTTGGGCTGAATTGGCGGTGAATGACTCAGTGTGTTATATCACACAACAGATACTGTCTCACCACACACCTCCAGCCATCATTTTGTGAAGAGTAGCGTCTGACTGTGTCACTGTGCCACTCCCATTATCAAACGTACGCCAACACACACACACACATTCGGCCCAATCTGCTTCATATTGCTGTAGTTATTCACTGGGGCTGAATACTGTCATTGTTGGGTTATTAGTGTTATTGGCAGTCTGCTGTCTGGAACGGGATGTGTTTGTGTGAGTGTGTGCTTTCTGTGAGATCGTGAGCAATGAGATTAATCGCAGACAAACTATTACCAGCATTAACATGAAGACCCTATCTAATTGTCAAAAAAGCTTCGGGCCAAATGTAATGATCTAATGATGGGTAGCTTTCTGTTACTTCATTTTCACATCTCTCTGACGGTGCCGCTTATGCAACTCGCAGAGTAAAGGGACGTTTTGTTTTTACTCACTGTAACCTTTACTGTCAAGAAATACCTTAACTACACACACACACACACACACACACACACACACACACACACACACACACACCAGTGTAAATTCAACACTTTTTTCTAATACTTGATTTTATCATTTTGATGGCTCTGAGAACTTGTATTGAAGAGGTTTTTTTTTTAAAGGCTGACAGCCCATAATAACTATAGCGGCCTCTGAGTGAATTCCCCATTTCTTTGAGCATTTTGTCCATTTTGAAAAGGTAGTGAAGCTTTTTCAAAGAGTAAATACCCTTTGGAGTGGGAGGAGTGATGCATGCGGACTCGGAGCTGAGGCCGGAGGACTGGATTAAATAAGAGATCGAGGGAGTGAAAGAAAAAATAGATGAAGCAGAGACGCATTTAACCGTGCAGGGGTGGAAACAGATGATTTTGAGTGATTAATATGAGTATTGACACATGATTTATGAATTAACACAGGATGTGAAAGGCAGAGAGTGGGTAGAGGATGTTAGGGATTGATAACAGGAGGAAATTGAGAAATATGAATGTGACAGGCTAGAAGAAGATACTGTATTTTAAATTTGTTGATTTAATAATAAAAAAAAGCTGAACAGCATTTATATTTTGAACGTTTTCTTGAATCATATCGTACCATATTCCAGGTCTCCTGAAGATATGATAGCTTGATGATGGCGATGATTTATAATGTCTTATGATAGCTGAAATATAAGCTGTTATTCACAAAAAATCTTCCACTATAAATACTTTAAAGATGGGATTCATTAGGCTATCGTTTAGATGCAGACACATTATCCTGAAAATCTATTTTTTCAGCTTGATTACAGTGTGAGAGAAATATTAAGCGTGATATAAAGACATTTTTCAATTCAATAATTCCCTTTTATGTTCTCACTGTACTGAAGATAAAATATTATTTACTGAAAACTATAACTAGAGGTTTTTAAGTTTACATTTTCTGTCAGCTGCTAATTATATAATATTTTTTCCCCATTTCGGTATAGAATAAAATAATGATTAACCCCATGAAAGTGACCACTTAGAAAGCAGAATGAAATGGTAATATCATTAAATTTTGTATTGTTATAATATAT
Source organism: Gobiocypris rarus (assembly GCA_023029165.1). NCBI lineage: Eukaryota > Metazoa > Chordata > Actinopteri > Cypriniformes > Gobionidae > Gobiocypris > Gobiocypris rarus. The sequence goes on along the minus strand of CM040920.1, from coordinate 3,760,774 downwards.
ATTTTTTTACTTTTAAAAGTTTCCTTAAAAAATATTTTAATTAATATATTTTAAAGAAAATAATATTATTATTTTTATTCATGTTTTGATAATGTTGTGAAACACCATATTCCAGGTCTCCTAGACATGCAATAACTTTATAATATATATGACAAATATATATTTTATTATATCATTATTTTTCATATATTTTTCATGTTGTAACAGACTTTCATGACTTGAAACAGACATGACTTGAAACAGACTTGACTTGAAACAGACATGACTTGAAACAGACATGACTTGAAACAGACTTGACTTGAAACAGACTTGACTTGAAACAGACATGACTTGAAACAGACTTGACTTGAAACAGACTTGACTTGAAACAGACATGACTTGAAACAGACATGACTTGAAACAGACATGACTTGAAACAGACTTGACTTGAAACAGACTTGACTTGAAACAGACTTGACTTGAAACAGACATGACTTGAAACAGACATGACTTGAAACAGACATGACTTGAAACAGACATGACTTGAAACAGACTTGACTTGAAACAGACTTGACTTGAAACAGACATGACTTGAAACAGACATGACTTGAAACAGACATGACTTGAAACAGACATGACTTGAAACAGACATGACTTGAAACACTCACCAATAGTGATTACAGCAAACAATACTCGACAAGGACACATGGCAAACATAAGGGTTTAAATACACAAGGACTAATGACTAGACAAGATACACCTGTGAACAATGATCAACCCATAAACCAATGACAACATGAGACTAGGGAATCACATACAATGGAGCACATGGCAGGATCACATGACAAACAGGAACACATGACAGGAAGTGCAAGGCAAAACATGACAGTGAAACATGAAACAGAACCAACACACTAGACATTACACATGTTATCTTTAATAATGTTGTATTCCAGGTCTTCTAAAGGCATATAAAATAGACAAATAATACAATACTTTTATGTAAATTAGTAGTTGCGTTCTTATTATCCATCATTTTGACGGACAGGGTCATACAAATTCCATCATAATCTATTATCCATAATTTTACATATTTTAAAGATAATAAGACATTTAATAGCTTTTGTTTCATTGACATTTTCAGTTTTAATCATGCATTTACAGGACGAGCATATGAGCTACACTGAAAAAAAATATTTTTACTGCTTTAAATTGTTTAATTAAAATGAGCTAAAACAACACAATTGCTATACATTGTCCTAACTTAATTGACTTGTGTTCAATCCACTTAAATATAAGTCAAATTGAAGTTTACTTAATCCGTTTGTGTTGAGATTACATGAATATGTATATGGCTAAATCGAGAGAAAGTAAATGTTGTTATTTTATATGTAAAAGTGTTATTTTATCTATTTTTGAGCAAGATGAGAAAGGGGGAGACTTGATAGTGTGTAATAGTGTTTAATATTTAATTATGTTGGAATTATTAGAACAATTTAAATTACAGGGTTACCATTATGGATAAGAGTGGAGCATTTGCTTAAGCTGTGGACTAAAACAACTAATGTCATAACGGCTCTGTTGAAGGAGCTTTTAATGCTTAGCATTTAAAATGCTTACGTGTGCTGTTACTAGCTAAAAGTTTGTCAACTAGCTAGTGTATTATAATTCAAAAGTATATGAACATAAGTATATGAAATTGTAGTGGATGAATGGACATATGAAATGCCTGAATCATGTTAGGGAGCCATATACAATTCACTTTGAGACTACTTAATTTAGTCACGTAAAATGTATTCATTCCACTGAATTGATTCATGTTGGACCAATGTACACAATTAAATCATGTAAATACCACACACTTTTTTTTCAGTGTAGAATATGACTTTATTAATGAAGAGAACAGATGAACAGTAAAAATATGATCAAAAAACGTAAAAAATTACCTGAGCTAAACTCAATCGACGTTCTTCCCTGAACTCAAAGATCCGCGACTGAGAAGCGTAGTCCTTCATCCTGTTGTTTGTCCTTCATCGTCCGCCGAATCCGTCCCTCTTTTTTCATCTCTTTTATCAACATCACAACTATTTGGCCGTTTGAAGAAACTTTTCACACTCAGCTGCCGTGACATATTCGCAGTTGTGTGTAGCGCTGACCAAAGCCACAGGCTGGACAGAGACGTCATGCACTGAGATCAATGACCAGACAATACTAGATAATAGCTATTAATATGTGCACTTGCCAACAACTGGACAGGGGTGGGAATTACAGTTACAAGGTACAACAGATCACCATCAATCTTTTCTGTCAAAATTATTCTGCAAACACCCCTTAGTGTTAGTGATACGGGCAGGCGCTCTCACACACACACACACACACACACACACACACACACACACACACACACACACACACACACACACACACACACACACACACACACACACACACACACACACCTTGTTCATGGTTCCAGACAGTTTTTGGCCAATGGAGTTGAATTACAACGCCATTATACTCTGTCCTGAGAGAGAGAGAGAGAGAGAGAGAGAGAGAGAGAGAGAGAGAGAGAGAGAGAGAGAGAGAGAGAGAGAGAGAGAGAGAGAGAGAGAGAGAGAGAGAGAGAGAGAGAGAGAGAGAGAGAGAGAGAGAGAGAGAGAGAGAGAGAGAGAGAGTGAGAGAGCGCAGGGGCGTAGGCAATTCAGCGAGGTCCCCGATTTAAGATAGTTATTGGGGTTCAGGAACTCACCTGAGAAAGTAGAGATTTCTCTGATCTACATGTGCATTTTAAGAAATTTAAAGGCCAAAAAAAAATAAACAGCTTTCAAAAGCATGTCAGAGGACAGATTATTTATCAATACCTGCTTCTCATTTCTTTTTCTCTCAGTCTCCTTCTCTTGCCCTGTCTCTTCCCCTCCTAAATCTGAGCTTTGACTGATATTTTTTTCTTTTTCTACTGTGTAAAAAGTAAACATAGGGTCAACTGATATTTAGCCTATATGTTTTATTAATAATTTTCTTACTAGTTAATTTACTGAAGGCTACGAACGCTAGGTAAATATTTGTATTGAATTACATGACATGAATCGCATAAATTTACCTTTTTTAATACAAAATGCTGTTTTAGACAAAATTTTATTAGTTTGCCTGATTATTTTTGTCGGTCGTTTATCATTTCTATCCTAAAAAAAGCTGTAGAATATGTAATATTCGTTTTGCTACTTAAATCTTGCACCATTTACTGAAGCGGCTCACACTGCAAATTCATGCTTAGCAGCTTCTGTGAACATAAAGCGCGCCTACTTTGATTTGATTGGTCATCTCTAATATTATGACTGTAATGAAGTTCGTTGTTCAGGGAAGAAGGAGGCAGGAACCGGCGAACAAGACTTTAATACATGAAATAAACAAACTGAAAGTAAACTGCGGCAAGCCCCTCACGGACGGCTGCCGTGAACACGCATAACAAACGCAAACAAAACATACCGTAAAGCCCAGGCCTGGTCCTCTCTCCTCCTTCGCTGTGGTCGCTCCTCCTTTATGAGACATGAGGCCGGTGTAGCGTGCAGCTGTTGCTTATTATCATCATCACCCGGCCTCGTCCCGCTCTCACGGTCCCTCAGTCTCGCTGCTCACCACAATGACATTGACGAGCGCTGAAAGACCAATGAGGAAGCTCAGATGAGAAGATCTTGGTGCTGTGCAATATCCTCACAGCACAAAAGTAATATCAGTACTAGTCAATTATTTCACAACATTTATTTTATACACCTCGGAAAGAGACCGAGGTCCGGACCTTCGTAGCTGGCTATGGCCATGGACTTGAGGAATGTGTATGAAAGTGCAAACGAGAGGAGATCTTATTGTCATGCTCTTTCAGCGTTGCCAATACTTGTCCTCCTGCACACACACATACTCAGTTTTGACAGAACAACTTGTGACAATGTGTTGAGAGCGCCAGGGAACTTTGACTGTGCTTTCTTGGCATAAAGTGCTGGCCTGCGTCCCTTATGCGCTAGACCGGGAACATTGAATAGACCTGACAGCATCTGTAGGCCAACTGAGCCTCGCTACACAGGTGGCGTAACGCGCTGATCATTAGTACATCATAGAGCCGGGTGATGCAGCGCCTGTGCAAGGCTTTAAAAGCAGTCACACACACGCCGTCTGACTCTCCCTCACGCATGCTTTGACACATCACAGGGATGGATTCGGGCCTCAGCGGCGAGTTAAGCGTGGAGGCAGCTGTGGGACCGCTTTGTTGAGGCTAATTTGCTCGGGGGGCATTTAATCAAAGGTTCACATGAAAGAAACCCCAATGGATTTCCCCGTCAGCACCAACCCCTGAATGCTCGCATTCACCCTTTCATTTAATTCTTCATTTTGCATTGCGGACACATCCAGGACAGACTCACATACAGTGGTTAGACATTCAAAACCATAACCTGTTATTTCCTTTCACAGGAGTATTAATAAGTCTTTTGGTCCTCTCTTCCAGACGGATTGGCTTCATATTTTTTAGGTTGGCGTTCGTATGCTGTTTGACTGAGATTTTGTGCTTGAGTCTTGATCATCATCTTCTTAGTTTGGTCATTTGCATAAAACAAGCCCAAACCTTCTCCATATAAGGGATATAACAAACATGTGACTCTCTCTCTAAAGTAAAGGGTGTGCGATATTGTCAAAACCCCTCTATTTTCTGGGATTTTGTCGATAACGATGATCAGACAATATTTTGCTGAGTGTGTTATTGTGCTGGTTCTTCATATTTCAGATTCTTCATATTTTGTGCATTTTATCTGCATTTTTCCTTACATAATCAATTGTAGCTTATGCATAATTTATTATGCAATATTGTACATTTAATCAATAAATTCAATTAGAATAATAAGACACTATAGGAATGTTACCAAAGAAATGAAATCCTGTCTCTGAAGAGACATTTAGATGTATTTACAGACTCAAACTCATTGGACTAAATCTATTTAATTGAGAGCAGGGTTTCCATCCAATAAATATGTGTAGCCCCAACAAAAAAACAAAAAACGAATTCATGCAATTAAATGAGATCAAATACAGTTTTAATGAAATTGATACAGTTATAAAATGACTTTTTATGCTCTCAACCTTAAATTAAAACATTTAATTGGAAAATCAATTATTAGCAGTTTCATTCATCATTTTACACAATGTAAATAATGAACAAATAAGAAAAGACTGGTGTCATTCCTGACATTTATAGATCACTGAGTGCCCACAGGACCGATGTCAAAAGCACCGACTTCGTTACTTCGGAAAAGTGAAAAATGTGACGTTTTGATCGCTGTTGAGCTGGAATCGTAAACCCCTCTGATTGGCCAAAACTATCCCCTAATGTTGTCCCTTGCAAATCAAATCATGCTGGGATCCACTACCCAGTTAGTTGTCAACAAAAATGATTCATGTAGTTTTAACACAAAAAATCCGTTTAAAATATATTATGTTGAATGAATACAATTAAATTGTTACTTTAATTAATTAAATTGTAAGAGGTGTAAGAGGGGACATAAACGCATTTAGTTGCAGTTAGAAATGCATACATGTGTTGATGTTTTAAAGATAAAACCTTGATGATATATGAAATGATTTTAAAATTGAAAAGATAAAAACATGAACAGCACTCTTTGTGTTATTTCTTAAAGGGATAGTTCACCCAAAAATGAAAATTAGCCCATGATTTACTCCCCCTTAAGTCATCCTAGGTGTGCATGACATTCTTCTTTCAGACGAATACAATCAGAGTTATATTAAAAATGTCCTGGCTCTTCCAAGCTTTATAATGGCAGTGAATGTTTGTGTCGTATTTGAAGTCCATTGAAGTGCATCTATCCATCATATAACTGCTCCACACGGCTCCGGGGGCTTAATAAAGGCCTTCTGAAGCTAATCGATACGTTTGTGTAAGAAAAATATCCATATTTAAAACTTTATAAAGTAAATTATCTAGCTTCCGGCGAATCGCCTTCAGTATTCAACTTACGGAAAAAGTGTAATTCCTGCACCTCTCGCAGTTCAAAATGCTCACATTGCACATCAGTTATGCTCGTCAACATTACACACACACACACACACACACACACACACACACACACACACACACACACACACACACACACACACACACACACACACACACACACACACATGCCAAGTGTGCCGTCCTCAATATCAGTTCACTCTGTTTTTTGGAACTTTTATGATGCATATTTTAGCACAATGTATGATTTGCATTATTTTGGGAGCTTTTCAGCCCTCGTGGTTAAACTGTTAGGGTCCAATTGTTTTCGAATATTCCTTTAATGCTGAGTCCCCTTTGCTCTCATAATTGACTGTAAGCAGCTGCTCCGAGGGTTCAGGTGGAATAATCCTTTGTGTTTCCATCTGATTTAGGTGGATGTGTATATTTAGACTTAGTCTTTTTTAAATCTTTTTTTTATCCTCATTCGCTTTTACCATTAAACTTTCACCCAGGCTTATGCGAATGCAAGGCTTTCTACTATTTAAACGATGTAAAACTTTAAATCAATCTGCAGAAGCAGAAACTAAACATTTAGAACAAGCGACCGTGAAATTGTCTCCCACCCTAGAATTCCTCAGGGTGTTTAAAGACATTACTTAAACTTTCACAGTGATATGAGTGGTTTACACCCAGCCCTTGGTCAAGGTTAAAGGTAGCGTGATATTTCTGCACCGCCAGTGGTGTGAAAACGAATTGCAGTCTGTTTGTTGGAGTAGTGCAATTTGGTTGACTTGGCTCAACCAACGGCCTGGGTTTGGTGAGGGAACATGTTTGATAGACAGGGGAACATCATTCGTTTTCAGTTCGGTTTGTTTCAGAAATTACCCTCTTCACTTGATGCACTAGATTGATGTTACTGTTCCGATGAGCTATGATGATTGAATAGCTGTTCAATAACCAACTAGTCGATTAGTGAGGTCAACTTGTATTATATATTTGCACATCAGTGCTGGATAACCAGAAATCTGGATTACGGAATCAGATTCCAAAGATTGTGAACTTTTTAGGGCTGCTAAATTATGGCAAATATAAAATGGCAAAGGCTGCGATTACTTTTGTATGCGCAGCTTGTCAGTGAAGCACGGCTCTGTGGTCAGTAGTAAAAGCTGCTCTATCTGAAAGCACTGCGAGTTTGAGTCGCTTATAATGTGCATTTGAAAAAGCAACACGCATCAAACATCTTTCCAAACGTGAGAAGCATTTATATATACCTCTTATCCAGCTAAGGACAACATTTAATAACATATGTTTACTCCAAACTCAATTCATAACGACAGATGAGCATCTTTCTGTGAGATGATGTGGCTTCTTACACAGAATAAGACACACAACATATTATTTCATAGTATTCTATACAGTAATAAAGGCTATGTCGATTAGCATTGAAGTATATATATATTATATTATCAAGAAAATACCCTAGAAGTCTTGAAGAACTCAGATAAACCATATATTGCTGTGATAGCCGTGTGTTTATTAGTCATGTTTAATCAATCATAGCGTTTTAATCTTCTGTTTATTCAGCTACAGTGATTCAGATGGAGCAGCATTTACTACTGATCCAGCTGCACATAAAAAAATGGGAGCCTTTGCCAAATCGTGTGCGGTTTAATCGTGCAGTCCTTCGATTAGATTATATTGCATTTAAAGGGATCATGAATTGACAGATCAACTTTTCCTTGAGCTTTTGATATAAAAATAAGGCCATCGTAGGAGCTGAAAACTTCCTCGTTAGTCAAATAAAAGCTTGTATTGACAGCTGGCTCATCAATCGAGGGATCTGCGAATGTGTTTCCCTGTGACGTCAGAGAGCAGCAAAACACTGCACCTCAACAGAAGAAGACCAATACCTAATTCTGTAGCCCCGCCCACCGATTTGCGCATGACATGTAACATAAATAACATAGGCCTATGCGGCACCAAACCGGATCGAGCTACCAAGCAATAAACATGCCGTTGAAGGTTACTGTAGTAAAGTTCGTGGAAGGAAGGAGGTGGGAACCGGCGAACATTCAAAAATACTTTAATAAAATGAATAAACAAAACAAAAGTAAATCGCGGGCGACTGCCCGCACACACATACCAAAACATAAACAAAACTCAACGTAAAATCCAGGGGCCTGTACCATGATGGTAGATCAACAAACTCAGGGTTATAGGATTAGTTTTGAGTTGACAAAACCAAACCAATCAATTCAGGCTTTGTTGGTCCCATGATGCTGATCATCAACTTTCTCTGTCAACTCAGGCTTTGATCCTGAGTTTGTGGAGCGCGTGCACGTGAAAGTGTGACATCAGCAGTGAGGAGCCAATCACAGGCCTTTCAACGCAAAGTGCGACTCATTTCTCGCGAGAGAGCTAACCAAAACTCTTTTGCTGAAGATAAAGACATTGAAGTATATATAAAGAATTTAAAAGCATTTAAAAAGAAGACATTTTTTTTCAATGTAAGAGGATAAATAAAGAAAATAGTTGTGAAAGTAGTTTATATATATATTTTTTAAAGTAGTCTCTTGTGCTCACCAAGTCTGCATTTATGTTATATATATAACTTTAATATTGTGAAATATTATTAAAATGTAAAATAACATATTTTACTATGTCATTTATAATTGAACAATTATTATATTAAGTAATCATCATTAGACAATATATATATATATATTTACACATTGGCAGTGCATTATACTTCATTGCTTCTCTGATGTCAGTTATTGTTCACATGACAATGCAGCTCAGCTTTAGTGTTTAATTGTTCACATTTCTATACTTATTATGAGCTTTTCTTAAACTCACAAACCTCCGCTTTGGGGGTCCTTCATGTTGTTGATAAAAGTAGAATATAATCATGTAGTGACCTTTAATTTGGAGCAAGAGAAACAGGGGGAGTGGCTTTATTGCATCAGAGATGAGTCACTTTGCTCACATCTGATTGGTCCAATTTCAGTTTGAGATCTCTTATCCAGAACATAACCTGCCCTGGAGTAGGTTAGCTGTGGAGCGTAAGTTACTATGGGGATGAGCACTGCTAAAACCTAAACCACTTTAATGGTATCTAAAACCCAGGATTGGCACAAACTAAGCTTAAACATATCTGGCTATCCAGCTAAACCACCTTCATGGTATAGGCCCCAGGCCTGGTCCTCTCTCGCTTTGCACTGTCGTCGCTCCTCCTTTTATGCTCCTCCATGAGGCAAGACCGGTGTGGCGCACAGCTGGCGCTCATCCTCCTGATTCGCCACCGGCCCGCTCTCACGGTCCCTCGCCTCGCTTCTTGCCACAGTTACAAAATATTGTGCAGTGCTTGTTGTGGAAGAACACAGTCGCTGCATAAGCTTCCTTCGGATTCCAATATTAGGAATGTGTGGTTGAACTTTATTTTTAATGAAGATCCAGCTCACGTGGGTGAGACATTGCACACTTGTTCGCTTCATTCTTTTGTAAACTAGAGATTTGCAGACAAAATGAGATTAAAAAACGATGCTGTGCCTTCTATATAGGATCTTACTTATGTGAGTAAAAATGATTTTAAAATGTGATAGTATTGCATTGTTACAGATCATTTGATTTCTACTGATTATGTGTACGAGTCTAACTAAACACAATCAAACATAACATGGTTGCTATTTTTCCACATTGGATTTTCGAAACAATTCCCCACGTGTACTGACGGAGGAGTCAAAACTCATTATAATATGCAAAACTGTTATCCAATCATAGCAGTGGGCGTTTACTTCCAAGTCTTCAATGCGGCTCACCCATAAAACCCAAGCGTTTCAAGAGCTCTAGGCTCAAAACCAGGGTAGAAAATCGCTTATTACGTATTCATTATGATGTTTTTGGATGTACCACGCAATCATAAGTTGACCTCAGACAACAGTATAAAAACATTAAAAAGCCAGTTCATGACCCCTTTAAAATACTGATCATCAAACTACTGTTATTGTGATATTGATTGCATATTATTTACACATTGGCAGTGCATTATACTTCATTGCTTCTCTGATGTCAGTTATTGTTCACATGACAATGCAGCTCAGCTTTAGTGTTTAATTGTTCACATTTCTATACTTATTATGAGCTTTTCTTAAACTCACAAACCTCCGCTTTGGGGGTCCTTCATGTTGTTGATAAAAGTAGAATATATTTCCTTTCTTTATAATTTCATATATTTATATCAGATTTATAGTTTATAGTCTTTTTCTGGATATGCACATGGTAAAAAAAATCCTATTTAAATCTATGTGATAAACAAGTAAGCTTGAAAGTAATCTGATAGATTACATTACTAACTACAATTTCCGGCATGTCATTTGTAATCAGCTACAATTTGTAAGTAGTCGACCCAGCACTGGCTGTGATTGGTTTCATCTGTAATTGTAGATCAGAGAAGAACACAACAAGAGTGAGTGACTATTGAGCTATTGAGTTTTCAGTGCCTTTTTTCCCTCTCTTGTTTTGTCTCAATCTGTCTCTCTCTCTCTCTCCTGTCTATTTTCGTCCTTGCTGATGTTCCTGAGATATTGCTGTGCTGGACTAGGTACCAGCATCTTCAGTTCTGCCCTTTTGCCTGCATCTCCATATTACGTAACGGGCTCGGCTCTGAAGGAAAGATGAAAGAAAGTGCTTGGAGGCACAGAATGACAAGCAGCTACGCACCAGCACTAAACTCACTGATTCATCAACCGCCAAGATGCTGTTCGTCATGCTCCTGACAGACATCCAGAAGCAAAGAGCACTCAAATCCGCTGGAACTCCAGACGGGAGAATGAGTTTGAGGAACTGTGGTTACTTTGAAATACATCTTAAAATTATATTTTCATGATAATTATTTCACAATATTTCATTCAACCCAATATGTAATTCTAATTGTAGTAGTTGAAAACATTGTTCATATCAAAATCATTCAACCAGAAATAAATAAAGTAAAAGCCTTATATAAAAACTTTGTAATCTTACATTAAAAACAAACCATTATTCTTATGTATTACTATTAAAGTTCAGCACGTAACTTAAACTTAAATTAAACATAATTTGTAATGGAGAACTGAATTTTCAGCATCATTCCTCCAGTCTTCAGTGTCACATGATCCTTCAGAAATCATTCTAATATGAGGATTTGATGCTCAAGAAACATTTCTGATTATTATCAATGTTGAAAACAGCTGTGCTGCTTAATATTTTGTGGAAAGTGTGATTTATTTTATTGTTTTGGATAAAAAGCATTACAGCATTTATTTGAAAATTTTGTAACATTATAAGTGTCTTTACTGTCACTTTTAATCAGTTTGATGCATCCTTGCTGAATAAAGGATTAAGTTCTTTAAAAAAATATTCTGACCCCAGAATTATGAACGATAGTGTTAAATAAGGTTAAATAAGTAGCCAATTTCATTCGTCATTATTGCAAATAGGTCATTCTGATACATGCAATGACTATCCGTTTTGCCATTTTTTGCATCTTTATGCACACAATAATAATCTTTTACATTGTAATCCTTTTATTTTTAATATTTGACATGTTTGTGTGCTGCTGCACGTTCCTGTGTGTGTAATGAGCAGAGTGTACACACACTGAGTACCCGGATATATCCGCATATTACTAACACGCCCTTTAAATAACACAATAAATACTGCGCTGTTGACTTTAGAGCAGGTTTTTGTTGGTCAATGGTGCAGTCGTTTTCAGTTTCTCAAAATAGCAATGCCAACAATGTACCTGAACGCACCTGGTTTTCAGACCAGCAGCCCATGCGAGTGCATTTGCTATTTAAACAATGTGACGCAGGACGTGAAAATGATAACTGCGTCGGGCTGAAACTAGCAAAAAACACTTGTGTTGCGTCTGGCGTCGCATTGCGCCGGGTGTATGATAGGGCCCAATATCACTGTTTTGACTACTTTTGGCCAATGAGCGACCACCTAGCAACCTCCCAGAAAACTTTGGCAACTGCTTAGCAATGCACTAAATACCAGTCAGAACACCCTAGCAACCACATAGCAGCACCCTCACATCTTGACACAATTTCTTCACCATTCCCATGTATAAAAGCAAGATTTCTCCAGGTAAATAAAGCTGTTCATAATCTCATGAACAATTGTTTTAAAAAGTGTCAAATTACCTTTTAATAAAAGTGCATGGACAGGTTTATTTCCACTGCTAATGTAAATAATAATAAAAATAATTTGTTACATTTATATAGCGTTTTTCTGGGTCCTCAAAGCACTTTTACATACAGAAGGGGGGAATCTCCTCAACCACCACTAGTGTGCAGCACCACCTGGATGATGCGACGGCAGCCATATTGCTCCAGAGCGTCACCACACACCAGCTGATTGGTGGAGAGGAGACAGAGTGATGAAGCCAATCGGTATATGAGGACGGTTAGGAGGCCATGATGGACAGAGGCCGATTGGCAAATTTGACCAGGATGCTGGGGTTACACCCCTACTCTTTTTCCAAAGGACACCCTGGGATTTTGAATGAGTCAGGATCTCGGTTTAACGTCTCATCCGAAGGACGGTACTTGTACAGTACAGTGTCCCCATCACTATACTGGGGTGTTAGGACCCTCACAGACCACAAGGTGAGCACCCCCTGCTGGCCTCACTAACACCTCTACCAGCAGCTTCCTAGTTCCCTTTCGAGGAACTCACACTGCGCCGAACGACGATTTGGGATGCTCCTAAGCATCAGCGAATCTGAAGTCTGAATAAACACTAGTCCAATCCGATTGGTCGGGCGTGATGACGCCATTGTGACGGCATACCCGGAAGTATAAAAGGGGAGCCGCGCGTAATGGCGGCAGTTATTGCTCTTCAGCATAGCGCCTCTGTCAAAATTGTCTGTCTATTTACTGTTGTTTGTCCAGTTGTGCAAGTGTGTGAAAGAAGTAGGCGAGAGAAAGCAAGAGAGTTTAAGCAGTGTGTGCATCCGTGTCCCCGCTACATTTCGGGCTCGGATGCACACCTGCTTTGTGTGCAATGCCTGGGTGTTCAGCATGCTCGGCGGCTCGAGGAGCCGCCAGAGCGCGTGAGAGCTGACACTCAGGCTGCTCCGCCTCGGCTGGCCGTGTTCGATAGAGGCCGGCCAGCCTCGTGAGCCCCGTGGATCGGTCCCGCATTCGCCGAGGCGGTGCGGCGAGACCGGTCACTGGGCTCACGGATGGACTTGTCAGCGAGACTTGGGACTGCTGAGGCATCTTCCCAGTCTTTGTCTGTCAGTTCAGATGTTCTCCTTCCCCGTGGAAGCTCGCGATGCGGCTTCTTCCCCGGGCGGAGGACCCGATGCCTGAACGGTCTGATTCTGGGAATTAGACGTGCTCAGCATCGGGCAGTCGGGTTATAACGAGCTCGCCACTTCTTATATGCAAGACTCAATCTCACGATTGCAGGCAGCGTGCAGGTATGGGTCTGCTATTAAGGTGAACACACGCGATCGGTGTGCATGGAATACTGGTTGACGATAAAACAGTATTGCCTGATGATTAGGCTGCATTTAAGTCTGAGGATTTAAATGAAATATTATTAGACTCTAAGGAGTTAGATATTCAGCCTGTCATTCAGACCATGTTTCACCGTGATACTGTTTGGCTTTTTCTCGAGCGATGAAAGCCAATTGTATTATGATCGGAGTTGAACCACGCTTGCTGAGGCAACGTGTGGTTTATGAGTCCGTATAAATACAATAAAACAGTGTCGCCTGAGGATTATGGCTACATTTAATTCTGAGGAATTAAATAATATATGATCTGACTTTGAGGAGTTAGATATTCAGCCTATCATTCAGACCCTGTTTCACCTTATTGTGGCTGTATTTAATTCCAAGGAATTAAATTAAAATATTATCTGACTTTGAGGAGTTAGATGTATTTTTATTCAGCCTATCATTCAGACCAGGTGACTTGTCTGGATATTCATCTAGGTGGAGCCCTCCTGAAGTTGATGTCGTTCGCCGCCTTGTGGCCCGCGGGACACATCAGTTTCAGGCAATTGTTATTCCCAGTGTCCGCCCTAGCGTGCGGCCCTGTAGAGCTGCTCCTTAGATGAGGCTCCCGCGAAGGCAACTGAGGTTGCTTCTTCCGTGGCGCTTGGGGAAATCGATGTGGTAATCCCGCCGCCTATGACACTTCGGGCCACATCGATTTCCCGCGAACGCACGCTGCTCCAGCCGCCTCTGAAAAGACCTGCGGTGGGCAGCTCGGGCCCGCGACACAGAGGCTCGTTTCCCAACTACTCCCGCCGTCAGCCGCTTCAGGGGTTGGGGAAGAGGCTCGTAACACCCGACGCCTCTCCCGGTTCGGAGCGATCAAGGTCGCCTCCTGTGGAGTTTTCGGGAATCGATGCTGTGCTCCCGCCATCTAGTATGCTTCGGACCACATCGCTTTCCTCGCGCACGCTGCTGCACCAGCCGCCTCTAGCAAGACTTGCGGCAGTCCAGCTTAACGCCAGACGCACACAAAAAATCTTCCTCGATTTCGCCTCTGCCGGTTAGCCGCTTCAGGGGTCGGGAGGAGGCTCGTTGACACCGAGGCCGGCCTCGAGAGGCTGGTTCCTTAGCAGATTATCTTGGCGCAGGGTTATGCCTCCGGATATATCTGCAGGTTCGTAATGGAACAGGAAGTTCACTCCCGCTTGGTAAGGAGGCCACAGAATGTGCTCCTCCGCCAGACAGGGGTCCGGGTTTTACAGCCGGCACTTCATAGTTCCTAAAAAGGATGGCGAGTTGCGCCCAAACTTTAGATCTGAGGTTCTTGAATCGTTCTCTGAGGAGATTCAGATTCAAGATGCTTACAGTTCCTCCGTTGTGATTCAGATCCAGTCTGAGGACTGGTCTGTCACGGGTCTAAAGAGGATGCAGACTTCCTGTATCCATCCTTCTGTGTCACAGGGAGTTCCTGAGGTTCGCTTGGGGCAAAGCGCACTAACATCGGGTTCGCTCCATACGGCCTAGCCCTTCCTCTGTGGTAGCAGCAGTTCGGCATTGAGATGTCGCCTGGCTGCTCTCAGTGCTTGGGGTGAGACTCTACACGCAGTAGCGTGTTGACGCCTTCTCAGAGAACAGTGTTCCTGGGAATCGTATGGGATTCTCTACGCTAGGCACACTGTCTCCCGCACGATTGAGTCCATACGGGCGGTGGTCTCTAAAGTGAAGCTAGGCCACAGCATCACTGTGAAGCAGTTTTAAGGACTGCTGGGGCTCATTGCGCCGCGCCCAACAGAATATCTTTTGGCCTGCTGCACGACCCTACAGTGGTGGCTGGAAATCAGGGGTTTTCTCGAGGGGAAAACCGTTCTGTATGATCAGGGTAACGCGCAGATGCCTTCGCTCCCTAGTCATATGGAAGAAACCTTGGTTTCTGTCCCAGGGGCCAGTGTTGGGAGCATCACGCTGCCGGAAGACCGCTTTCAACGGATGCCTCCTCACTGGCTGGGACGTGGTCATGGCGGCCGCTTTGCAGAGGTCTGTGGGAGACCCGCATTTCTCCTGGCACTTTTATTGCCTGGAAATGCTGGCGGTCTACAAAGCTCTGAGGGGCTTTTTACCGACCTCCGCGCCACCATGTCCTGATACAGAAGTAAACCAGGTGACTTTCCTTGAGGGGAAATCCATTCTGTATGATCAGGGTAACGCGCAGTGGCCTTCGCTCTAGTCATATGGAAGGAACCTTGGTTTCTGTCCCAGGCCAGTGTTGGGAGCGCCCTGTTGCCGGAGATCCGCTTTCAACAGACGCCCTCACTGGTTGGGGCGCGTCATGGACGGCCGCTGGCGAGGGGCCTATGGGAGGGCCGTCATTCCTCCTGGCAGTGCCTGGATATGCTGGCGGTCTACAAAGCTCTCAGGAGCTTTTTCCCAGACCTCCGCGCCAACATGTCCTGGTGCGGACAGACAATACGCCTGTCGTAGCGCACTCAATCATCAGGGAGGGTTCAGGTCGCGCCTCTGTGCAGACTGGCGCATCTAATCCTCCTGTTGTCCCAAGGGAAACTGTTGTCCATCAGGGCAATGTATGTCCCGGGGTCCAAAATCAGGAGCAGACATCCTGTCGAGGCAGGGGCTGAGGCCCGGGAGGGCGGCTCCACCCAGAGGTGGTGGAGGCCATATGCAAGAGGTTCGCCCAGTGGAAGTGGACCTATTTGCGCCTCGAGAGACGCCCCACTGTCCACTGTGGTTCTCTCACGCATCCAGCCCTCTGGGGTTGGATACCATGGTGCAGACGTGGCCGAGGCTGCGTCTGCACGCATTTCCCCGATTGCTCTGCTCCCGGGAGTCCTGGAGAGGGTCCGTCAACAAGGGGTCAGCCTACTTCTGGTAGCACCCTGTTGGCCACCCAGCATGGTTCTCGGATATCATAGCTCTGCTGGCAGGTCATCCATGGCAGATTCCTCTGAGGAGGGATCTCCTGTCTCAGGCGGCGGGTACAATATTTTACCCCCGGCCCGAGATTTGGAACCTTTGGGTCTGGCCCTGAGGGGCCAGGTACCTAGAGGCTGGCCTGTCGGCAGAGGTGGTAGAGACGTTACTCAGTTCCAGGGCTCCGCCTACAAGGAGACTGTACAGCCTCAAGTGGAATGTATTTTCCACTTGGTGTAGAGAGCGTGAGGTGGACCCAGTTAACTGCCCGGTGGCTTCAGTGCTGGAGTTCCTCCAAGATCGCTTCTCTGCGGTCTAACCCTGTCCACACTCAAGGTGTACGTGGCTGCCATTGCGGCTTTCCACACTCCTACGGGTGATGGGCCTTTGGGCACCAGTTGGTTGTACAGTTCCTCCGTGGGGTTCGGAGGATGAGGCCTGTGGCTCAATCCAGAGTTCCAACTTGGGATCTGGCAGTGGTTCTCGGAGGGCTGGCTGAGGCCCCTTCGAGCCATTGAGTCGGCTGAGCCAAAGAACCTGACCCTTAAGGTGGCTTTTCTCCTCGCTATTACCTCTCTCAGGAGAGTGGGTGACCTCCAGGCCTTGGCGGTAACGCCAACTTGCCTGGAGTTTGCCCCGGTGGAGTAAAGCCATCTTACACCCTAGGCCAGGCTACGTGCCTAAGGTCCCATCAGGGGTGGTCAGGTCTTTGGTCCTACAGGCATTCCATCCTCCGCCTCACGTGACGGGCGGAAGAGGAGAGGCTTCACCTGCTCTGCCCTGTTAGGGCACTCAGAGTGTATTTGGAGAAGTCAGCACAGTGGAGGAGGTCCCAACAACTGTTGGTGTGTTTGGCTCACCCAAGAAAGGATTGCCTGCGTCTACTCAGACAATCAGTAATTGGATTGTCCAGGCGATAACCATGGCTTATCAGGTGCGCAGTTTGCCTTCACCTATGGCCGTGAGGGCTCATTCCACCAGAGGCATGGCCTCTTCGGTGGCCCTCCTTTCTGGGGTCCCCTTGCAGGATATCTGCGAGGCGGCGGGTGGGCTACCCCACACACCTTCATTAGGTTTTATAGCCTAGATCTCCACGACGCCTGGCGCTAGGGTGCTCCAGTCCTAGCTGTGCCCGGTCTCCGGCTTCACACTAGGGCAGGCGCTACCCTCGGTGTGGCCTAGTGGGTACTGTTTCAAATCGTCGTTCCGACGCAGTGTGAGTTCCTCGAAGGGGAACGGCTCGGGTTATGTATATAACCCTTGTTCCTGAGAAAGGGAACGAGCACCGCGTCAAGGCCGCCACACCTCGGCATGCCTGGAGCGCATGCTTCAGAGCAATAGCTGCCGCCATTACGCCCGCCCCCTTTATACTTCCGGTATGCCGCCACAATGACGCCATCACGCACGACCAATCGGATTGGACTAGTGTTTATTCAGACTTCAGATTCGCTGATGCTTAGGAGCATCCCCAAATCGCCGCCCGACGCAGTGCTCGCTCCTTTCTCAGGAACAAGGGTTATATACATAACCCGAGCCGCTTTCCCAGGAGTCTCCCATCCAGGTCCTGACCAGGCTCAACCCTGCTTAGCCACAATGAGAAACCAGTATTGGGCTACAGGGTGATACGGCTGCTGGCTAGCTAAATGATAGTCCAAGCACAGATTTTCAAAATGCATGCCATTCCTCCTCGATTTGGCATCTGAGATCACACAGTAAAGCTGTATAAACCACAATCATCATAACATAATGTATCAGCAGGATATGCTTTACATAATGGTCACCTTGTTCGACTTACAATTATAGAAATTGAGGATGTTGAAGAGTTTAGAAAGACACTCGGTGTTAGATTAGGTGCTCAGGCAGGCGCTGGTTTCTAGTCTGCTGTTTTCTTGCGCTCTCTCTTGTGTGAGACAGAGGTGAGGTCTGTCATCTGGGGGTGTCTTTTAATGAGAGAACTTACATAAGTAACCCAGTGAAACGCTCAGGCTGCTGGAATAATCTTTCATCCCAAACCATCTGGGAAATGCATAAGCGGAGACGCAAAAATGAAGTTGTTTTAGAATATGAAGGGGGAAAGCAATGAATTTGATAAGCCAGCTGAATGTTTAGTCGTCTAAGTCGGCGAGGCCTTGAAATGATGTCGCGTTATTGTAGTGCAGTGCCAGATTGTTGTCCTTGTCGTCTTGAATCATTGCTTTGAGATTGCTGCCATAACAGTTTATTAATATGCTGATTTACCTTGCTGTTCAAGGTTGCAGTGGAGATTGTAGCAGCTCAGCGGTGTTATTCTGTTGATCTCCTGATGTCTAAAGCCACAGCAGCTTTGTATTGATCTGTCTGATTCCACATCCTCAACACCAGAACAAGCACACTCCGGGTCACGGGTCAGTCAAGGTCTTTACTTGAACATTTCTTACAGTAGGAGCTCTTTTGTTTTTATCTAAATTATGACAGAATAAAGAAGCCTCAGGTGATGTCTATATTAATCTTTTTTTTGGCCTTCTGTCCATACTGAGACTGTGTTTTTGTCATGCACACTTTTTGAAGACGCTCTCCCAAGTGGATACGTTTGAAAACTTGGACCTATTTGAAAACGGTGACGCATGTTAGTCATGTGACGCATATTGTCTTATTTTTATACCAGTTTGTGCCTGCTGTGTGCTATTCAATTTCACAGTGTTGCTAAAGATACATTGTACCTTGTACAATCTTCATATTACATTCCTGCAAAGATGACAGAATATTTTCTCATAATTGCTTTCCTGCGGCAAAACATGAGGGTAATTGAGGGTTTTAGACCGTTCATGGAAAAGCGATTGAGTGTGACCTGGACGCACCAGTAAGAGATGAGATATTTTGCTAATAAAGTGAACGTGCTAGAAAAATAGAGAGAGAACCTTATTATCTCTGCTCTCTCTGTATCATCTCAGGGAGCTATTATTACGTTCTATGCACGCACATTAGATGATATATACGCATCTTCTGACATTTCAGTGTGGAGGAGAAACTTTTGGAAAACACTAGTGTGGATTGAGTGCGTTTTGAAACAAAATCAAAATATATCAAATGTATCCATATTAATGAAGCACAATGCTGGAGATCATCCATGTGCATCATGGGGAATTTCATTGAGTATTTCAAATTGGCTCCATTTGCAGTTCAGAAAAACTCAACAGAATGACATAAAATGTTTGTGACAAAGCATGAATAATTACCACTAAATAATTGAAACACTTCTGTGTTTGGCAATATGATGGACGAGTCTGGGTTTGGCGGTTGCCAGGAGAACGGGACTTGCCTGGCTGCATTGTGCCAAGTGTAAAGTTTGGTGGAGGGGGTATTATGGTGTGGGGTTGTTTTTCAGGGGTTGGGCTTGGCCCTTAGTTCCAGTGAAAGGAACTCTTAATGCTTCAGCATACTAAGACATTTTGGACAATTTCATGCTCCCAACTTTGTGGGAACAGTTTGGAAACAGTTTCCTGTTCCAACATGACTAAAGACACAGAGTTTGGTGTGGAGGAACTTGACTGTCCTGCACATAGTCCTGACCTCATCCCGATAGAACACCTTTAGGATGAATTAGAGCGGAGACTGAGAGCCAGGCCTTCTCGTCCAACATCAGTGTCTGACCGCACAAATGCGCTTCTAATGGTCAAAAATCCCCATAAACACACTCCTAAACCTTGTGGAAACCCTTCCCAGAAGAGTTGAAGCTGTTAGAGCTGCAGAGGGTGGGCCAACTCCATATTAAACCCTACGGATTAAGAATGGGATGTCATTAAAATTCATGTGCATGTATAGGCCGGCGTCCCAAAACTTGTGTACAATGCACATACATTTAATTATTGCTTTAAAATCGATGTGTTTAAGTCAATGAACTTCTGTTTAATCTCATATTTTTTGTAAGTAAATATTTTAGTCTATTGACAAATTCTAAACCGGGCTTGACTTGTTCAGTGGATCACTATGCAGACAAATGATATCTCTGTATCTCGATGTTGTTCACTGCAGCATTGATCACTTATTATGGTGAAGCTCCTGTCTGAGGTCACTGCTTCATTTAGTCTTTTAGAATACCTGTCAAGAGTACCGCCTTTCATGCCTATCCCTGTCTGCATCCTTTTCTCTCTCTCTCTTTTGCTCTTTCCTTAAATCTCTCCTCCCCCATAACTCTCTCTCTTTCTGTGGCATACGTGGCACTGGCAGAATACTAATAGATTCGCCTTGAATCCACATTTCCACCAACAATCGTCTTTTCTCTCCGTTATCCTCAACTGAATTTTTTCTAGACTTTCTCTGATTGCTTGGGAAAATTTGCTACTATTAGCGATGAATCATTATTCAAATGTAGCATTAGAACCGCAAATGTATTTGCATATCAATAAAACAGGTTATTATTTGAATGTGAATGTGATTAATGAGACCGCTGCCGGTCCTGGGCAAGAAACGATCGGCTGGAGTTATCTGGTTCCTCTGATAAAACGTTCTGTGAGAATATCCACTCGATCGTACCCCTGGATTGTTAGATTCGGTTGATTTAGTGGTAGCACATTAAGAACCTTTGAAACTCTCTAACCTTTCCAAACATTCATTACTGTTCACAGCGGCAGCCGGCCGATCCTGGCCTCTCTCACTCCTGCTGTGCTTTCAATATTAATTAAACTCAATATGGCACTGTCACCGATCCAACTAATGTATCACACCAGAATACTGCAGACCCCGCTGCACAAACAGATATATTACTCTCAGTTTAGTGTTGCCTCAAGCTTATTCTTAATCTTTGGTCAAATGCAATTCTTAGTCATGAATGTAGCTTACACCATGTCTTAAATGACAAGTGAAAAAAGTTATTTCTGGAATTTTGTCCTTACCAGCCTATCTATCTATCTATCTATCTATCTATCTATCTATCTATCTATCTATCTATCTGTCTGTCTGTCTGTCTGTCTGTCTGTCTGTCTGTCTGTCTGTCTGTCTGTCTGTCTGTCTGTCTGTCTGTCTGTCTGTCTGTCTGTCTGTCTGTCTGTCTATCTATCTATCTATCTATCTATCTATCTATCTATCTATCTATCTATCTATCTATCTATCTATCTATCTATCTATCTATCTATCTATCTATCTATCTATCTATCTCTATGTCAGTCTGTCTGTCTGTTGTTCTATCCAGGTGCACTTTTGTTAATATTGAATTATATATTAAATATTAAATTATTATTAAATAAATCTGTTAAATAGTTAAATATATTAGATATTATATTATTGTACTTAAATATATTATTATATTACATAGATTATATGGTTCAGTGTTTTTCCAAATATTATGTGTGTATACCTATGAATACTGATGAGATGACATTGTGTCAGTAAGGATAGCGGGACTGGTGGATCGGGTCGTTCTCTCAGCTGGCTTTGCCTGTCTGGCCTCTCTTGTTCTCCTGACAGGTGTCTCCAGTCCCTCTAGCTTAAGGGACTAAGGGATTTGGTCTGATTCTCTATCCCAAATAAACTGTGACACTTAAATTGATGCCGGTGTTTCAGAAGGAACGGTTCTGCTTCATTAACAGGAAAAGAGCCAAATGAGATCTGACAAAGTGAGAAAGGAAAGAGAACTGGTGTGTGTTCGCTTGTTTAGTTAAACATAAGACATGACAGACAACTAAAGGAAGGACCCCAGTGTTTAAAAGGGTCATGCTGTGCTCTTTTTCCCTGAAATCAACTTTGAAATCAAATGTTTTTTCCCTAAATTTTTGTCACACGTTGCCAGTCTTTTGACTGTCTGCATCAAGTCTTGTCCACAGAGCAACTAATATAATCACTAATAATCTTTTCTTTTAGTTAGTTGTTAACTGTTGTGGTTAAATCATAATCACTGAGTTTGAATTATTCAGATCGGTGAACAAATCGTTCAGTTTTGGGAATGGATCTTTCAGTTGAAATGCTGATTTCTATGATATGTCCCCTTTAATGTACGGCAGAAGAATGCTGTGGTTCATGTGTGTCCAGTGTCTGTGTAGGAGTTTCTGTTTTTGCTTACCTGAGAAAAGCTCCGGTTTGACTAAATGAATCCAGGTTTCCTGTCTGCTTCCCACTCATACAGCTACAGACCTTTGGCAGCTTGTGACGGTGTAGGATTTGTTCTACTCTCTCATTTATTAGAACACTATTTTAAGCCCAGATGAGTCAAACTTCTTTCCTTTCATACCTCAGAGGCTAAACTAAATCAATTTGACAGGCTTTTGTTATCACACCTCTGAAACTGTGATGTGGGGTCTAATGTACTAAGTCAAGTCACCTTCATTTACATAGCGCTCTTTACTATACAGATCGTTTCAAAGCAGCTTTACAGTGATAATAGGAAATGAATGCAACAAAGATTGTTTTGGCTGTACAGCAGCTCTAGAAGAAAGTCATTGTCCAGCTTAAGTAAATTTTTGATTGATTAATTTCCGTTGTAAAAATCATTAGTTATTAGCTTAGGGGACACTTTCACGACAGCTGAAAACTTTTAATGCGTTCTGTCCGTTCATTTACACGACAGCTGTGTTTTGGTGGCTTGAGAATACAAACTTTGAAATTGTTGTTAAAGTGCAATTTTTTGCAAGTGAGTTTTGAAAATGATACTGTTATCGTCTCTGTATAAACTTCAAAACTACGGCATGCATAAGAAGCGTTTCTGCAGATTTGCGTGAATTTTGATAACGTTTTCATCTTTACAGAGGAAATAACTTTTGTGGTGTCGATGAGGCCTTCACTGGGGGGAGTCTAGTTGACAGAACCTCTGCAGACACTTCAGGGATGCGTTGTGGTCGTGTCTAGGCGCAGGTCCTTCATCTGATCTGGATACGGCCTGGATCCGGCTGACTGCAGTAAACCTCGGGATACACAGAGAGACTAATATTAGCATAGATACCATTCTTCTTATGATGTAACGAGTACATCAGGTATTATGGGAAGTGTTCCCAGATCCGGCTGACCTAGATAATGCAGACTAACAATCATTTAACTGATTTAAATAATAGAAATTGATAATGTTCTATGTGTATGCGTGAACAAAGCTAGGAATAGCCTACTGTTCCAGAGTTTAGGTGCCAAATAGGTAAAGGATCGACCATCTGCAGTTGATTTTGATATTCTAGGTTTTATCAACTGGCCAGAATTTTGAGACCGCAGTAGATGTGATGGAGTATAATGCGTTAAGAGCTCGCTTAAGTACTGGGGAGCTAAACCATTTAGTGCTTTGGAAATATTTAACAAGATTTTAAGATTTATGCAATGTTTAATAGGGAGCCAGTGCAGTGTTGACAGAACCGGGCTAATATGGTCATACTTTCTGGTTCTAGTAAGAACTCAAAATTCTGGAGTTTGTTTATTAAGCGAGCAGGGCAACCACCCAGTAGAGCATTACAATAATCTAGCCTTGACGTCATAACTATCTATCTATCTATCTATCTATCTATCTATCTATCTATCTATCTATCTATCTATCTATCTATCAATCTATCAATCTATCAATCTATCAGTCTATCAGTCTATCAATCTATCTATCTATCTATCTATCTATCTATCTATCTATCTATCTATCTATCTATCTATCTATCTATCTATCTATCTATCTATCTATCTATCTATCTGTCTATCTGTCTATCTGTCTATCTGTCTATCTATCTATCTATCTATCTATCTATCTATCTATCTATCTATCTATCTATCTATCTATCTATCTATCTATCTATCTATCTATCTATCTATCTATCTATCTATCTATCTATCTATCTATCTATCTATCTATCTATCTATCTATCTATCTATCATTTCTGCCTAGTATGTAGTCATTTTCCAAGCAGCCAGACCTACATCCCTTCAACCTTCAAATCTCAGTTTGAACTGCACACATTTTCAACACTTATATAACTTTCAAATCCCTTTTAAAACATCCAGAGTATCAAATTACACGAATGTTGTGCAACCATCAAAACTATCTTCAATCTGTTTGAAACTTTCCAGTAAGGCATTGTCAATCCAACATTTTGACTAACTTTCTTTTTGATGCTATGAAACTAAAGTAAAAGTGACTGTTAGTTGTAACAGAATACTGACTACCTATTAGTACAGCAGAGCTCTGCTGTAAGTTTAACAGATAATGGTGTTCATGTAGCTCAACTGGCACTAGCAATGCCAAGTGCATGGTTTCAACTCCCACATACTGGCAAAATGTATGGTTACTTTGGATGTGACAAATGAATAACACATTGCGTATTTATTAATCAAATTCTTGTTTAGTCTACAGTTCAGCTAATGAGCTAATGTATTTACAGAACACTAGAGCATAAAGAGCTTGTGTTTTTGGTAATAAATATACCACTTGCCTTCTCCAAATGTATTTTAAAGAGGGACACAAGGGCCCTAATTGGGCTTTCGTTATATCCTTTATTTATGATGCATTACATGGCTGTGGCATCTAAAAGCTGTTAATTGTACAAAGCGTCCAAAGCCCTGCTCCAGTGCTTCAAACTGCTCTTCAGAGCCACAGAGAGCATCATTTGTGTCTCATTAATTCTGTCTTTTGACTTTTTGTAACATCTAATGCAATTAACTGATTATATCATGTGAGTCTTTATGAACAGAAATGCTTTCATGGAATACACTAATGACTAATTTAAAGGGGATGTCTAATGCTATTTCATGCATTCTAACTTATTTACACTGTTAAAGAGTTGACTCTCATGCTAAACAAGGCCCAAGTTTAAAAAAATTAGCTGGACGTATGACAGAGTATTTCTGTGCCAAATACACTCCTTCAGGATTCGAATACGTATGGCCCTTGACGTCATGAATGGCGGATTTGCGTGTACGGACACTTCTTTCGGATGAGCCGTGCACATCAACCAGAGAGAGAGCAAGTCCATCAACGAGCTTCGTTCGGGTTACGGAAGCCGTCGGTGGTGCTGTGATTTTGTTTTTAGACCACAAAATCAACAATGCCTTAAAAGATAAGAGGGAATGATAAGCTTGTTCAGCTTCCCAAAGAACCGGAGGAAACTGAGTCCTGCCAGTGTGTTTGTTCCCGGTATTTCGGTGACAAATGTTTTATAAATAAGGCCCAGTTCGATGCTGGATTTGCAGATCGTTTGAATCTGTAAGGTGGATCAGACAGTGATAAAAGATCCGGGTCATCAGTAAAACTGCATCAAATGTGTGTGTTTTGTTGGCAATCGGCACACAAGTGCATATATCAAACAACACGAACGTAGAATCAAAAGTTATCCAGGGATAATGCCATGATGTAGTTTGTGTGCGTTTGACTCTTTAGCTCCACCCCTCGCACACCTCCATAAGTTTGGCTGTTTTCAGAAAGGATCGGTACAGCGTATCTGTCTTTTATAAATCTGATAAAACTAAAAACTCTTCGGAGATATGAAGGATGCAATACTACTCTATAGGTACTCAAGATTGACATGATACTGGCAGAAACTGTGTTATGTACCCTTTAAAATAAACCTGTTTAATTACATATTTACACAATTACACATATTTGATGTGTATATGTGTGTGTGTTTGGGTTGTGGGTTGTTTAATATCAGTATCTATCTATACCTTTATTTGTCATATAAGGGCAGCATGACATTTTTTTTGGCCCTGTGGTAGCCTGTTAGTCCACAAAACTTTTTTTTAAGTGCAGACTTTCTTTTGTATTTAATTTATAAAGAGCTTATTTTTTTTCTCAAAGGCTTTTTCTACCAAGGTAACATAAAGCAAACTAATTGCGAGACAGTCTCCCTGAAGCAACTTTAGATTGAGTGTCTTGCTCAAGGGCACGATGGTGATGCCCTTACAGTAACTCTCCTCTTCTGAGGTTTCCTCTGCACCAAGGCTGAATTCAGTAAATAATGTGTTTGCACAAGTTTGCCGCCTGTCATTAGTTGGTCTAACAGTCAAACTCACTCTATTGGTTGAAAATGTAGCTCTTTTGGTCAGCTCTGGATGTTAATCTTATATCTTTTGACCTGTAATGAAGCACACAAATGCATGGACAGCTATTGTATTGACAACACTATATTAATAAGTATTAAAAGTACAGACTTCTTTAATAGATAATATAATTTTTGTTGTTTTTTTAAGAAAGGCATGTTTGCAAATCTCCAGACAGATTATTAAGCATTCAATTTGTGTTTGCCCTTCTACTTTGCATCTATTTGCATACTGAATTGTGATTGTTCTTGCATGTATTTAACATTTATGGCTGTCTGTACACTGCGTGGTGACGGGGATGATTCTTTGTTCAAGAACACTTAACATTCAGAGTGCATTCAGAGCTCTTTTGGCTCTTGCAAACATTTAATGTGGAGTAGCACTGTCCCACAGCTTAGATATTACGGCTAACATCTGGTATTGACATTATCCCACTTTTACCTTTTACCGTTTAGCATGATTCTGCTGCTTTTTGAAACCATTAATTTTGGTCAAGTTATAAGGTACGAATCAAGGGCCGTTTATACAACATCATTTTCAAATAAAACTAAAAATGTATGTGTTTTTGCTATTTTGGGGGCCTGGAACACAAACAGGTTGCGCGTGCAAAAACAATACCTTTATCGTAGCCATGTAAACTAAAAAAAAAATCAAATATGTGAATACGGCATTACGTGTTCAGTCTAAAGGCATGCGCGAGCACTTCACAACTAAAACAACAATGGCGGACTACAGGACTGTGCTTGTGCTGGTCAAGATGCTGAGTTTATTAATGCTTCTTCAGCAAAGTGTAGATTACTATGACCAGCAGAGGCGCATTATTTACATACGCAATATTCTGACCTCGCCAACTACTGGCCTGGCAGCACAATACTGCGTTTTAATCGTCATCTGTACACGAAACTTTTCAAAAATGCGAAGGAAAAAACATTTTTAACTACATTGTTGTTGTGTAAGCGGATGCTCTGTGTTAGTGCAGTTCGGTAGTCAAAAAAGGGTTATTACAATTACGACAAATTCCACAATTAAAATTTTTTTATTGAATATTGCAGTATTTAATATAAATTATTTATATTTTTTTCTTATTCATGTCATCCTAATCTTGAATCAAAATAACTTCCCCTCCCTCTTGCAGCGACATCTCTTCTCGGATGACGTGTTTACTGCCGCCCTACATTTGTTCTTGTTTGAGAAGCCGTTTCACTCGGATATACGTCACAATAGGGAAGAAAAGACTAGCGTAACTATTTCATGCTGATTGCAAAATAAAATAATCCCTAACTAAATAATAGTTATAATATATAGACACATTTTTAAAAATAAAGATCAATAAAATGTAATTAATTGATGAATTAGTAATTCCTCATTAATAATAATATATCAAATATTTTAAAAAAGTAATTAATAAAAATGACTAAAACTTGAACTAAAATGGAAAATAAATAGGAAAAACTAATAAAACATGTATAATGTTATCTCAATAATACTAAAATAACATAAACAATGCAGAACTGGAAAAAATACAATGTCCAAGCAGGCAATCCCTGCTGGAGTGATGAATGTATCAGGAGTGATAAACCACCTGCGATGACCCGAAGCTCCCTCACCACAGGGCCGTGACAATGACAAACAGCAGGACCCTAATCAGTGAGCGGCTACACACAACCACCACAGCCACCATGCCACAAATACCATCCGCAGTAACTGTGTGGCATGGTGTTGCCATGCAGGCAGAGGGAGAGCTTGTAGCAGGACCTCTATGCAACTTTGTTGGGAATTAATCCAAAAAGTAAATTTTATTAATGTGTGACCCGGGTATTCATTTTATCCATCTCTGCAATTGCTCGTTTAGACTCTACCAGACATCAGAGGATGATACAAGTTTGTAAAAATGCTGGGAGTGGGGTAAATTGAGCCAAAAGGCCTGGGTTAATTTAAAGGTGTCATGAACTGGCTTTTTTATTTTTATACTGTTGTCTGAGGTCAACTAATGACGTTCGTGTGGTTTTATAATAATGAATAAGTAATAGGCTATTTTCTACACTGGTTTTGAGGCTTTCTCCTGAACGCTGGGTTTCGATGGGCGTGCCGCACCGGTGACTTGGAAGTAAACGCCCACGGCTGGGATTGGATAAGATTTGCATATTTAATGAGCTTCTGCTCCCCTGTCAGTTCAGTTCACATTAGGGAGGGATCGTTCTGAAAGCGGCAACGGGAGAGTTGCGGAGGTTCCCGCGTGCTACTTGTAAACAAAGAAGCTGGTGAACAGCGGTCTTGGAGTTAAGCTTTTCTTTGAGAAAAGAACAAAGGACGGCACTGAAATCATTCTTAACTTAAGAAGGGGAGATTCTGAGTTTTGCCGACCGGGTACGGCGAAAGTTTAAATTATCAACTAGCTCCGCTTCACGTTGCTCTGGTTGGTTGTAGCGCTATCCAATTTCGTGCAGAGGGAATTCGAAAGACAACTGTTTTTCCCGTCCCTCGGATTGAGCCCTGCCAATGGTGATTTTCCAGACCAAACATCAGATCAAACATCTGGGTCTGGTTTGTCAGGCTAGCACAATTTACTCATGTGGCTAAATTTATCCTCATTGGGGCAAGTTGAGCCAATAGACCACTTTTGACTTACACAAACGCGCCACTTCGCTTCAGAAGGCCTTTATAAACCCGCCCGAGCCGTGTGGAGCAGTTTTATGATGGATAGATGCACTTTAATGGACTTAAAAAACGAAAATCACAGCCTTTATAAAGTTTGGAAGAGCCAGGACATTTTTAATATAACTCTGATTGTATTCGTCTGAAAGAAGAATGTCATGCACACCTAGGATGACTTGAGGGGGAGTAAATCATGGGATCATTTTCATTTTTGGGTGAACTATCCCTTTAACCTAGCACAAGAGTGTCAAGCGCAAAGCATTCTGTTGCATTGATGAGCAATTAAAAAGTAGAGAAAAGAAGAACAGGGCTGTAGTAATTGCGCACCATTTGACTCGTGTAGCCAAAAGTGTTTGGTTCAGTGAGAGGTGTGATCTTCTTAACAGAGAACATTGTGTTTGTTCAAAATCAATGTCTCTTTCTCAGTTCTCTCTGCTTTCTTAATTTTTCTCTCTTCTCAATTTCTGGTTCTGGTTACAATCTTTACAGTTACATCTGTTAAAAGCCATGTGACTAATAACTCAGACAAAGCTGATTGGCTGAAGACATCACAAGAATTACCGTAATTAAGAGATTCTGACTTCATGTCCGGTAGACCTTGTAATTAGTCTCTGAATTTTAACAACTTGTATTCCACACAAAAATTATGATTAGAGGCAGATTACCAATTAATAAAGACTTTTGCACAATACTATGTTATGACCTAAAAACACTTTTACCATAGTGCATGTTTTGTAAATGAATACATTTTTGCGTTCCATTTGGGGGAGAGCAGGGTGATTTGAGCCTGTGGGGAAGTTGAGCCACCCCTTGTTTCATAACAGCCATAAACAAAATTGGTTATGTGACCACCAATTTTTGAAGTGTCGTCCATTTTACTCAGCCTGTGATGGAGAGAGGCCAATAGAATAAGTGGTAAGAACAAAGTTCAAAGGGATTTGTTATGTTCAAAGAGTCATGATTCTTGTGCCTGAGCAATTACAGAGAACACACAGGTGTTGGAATTACCGTAATTACGAGAGTCCGAGGATGTGAACAGAACGTCACATGTTGTCTTCTCGTAATTGCGGTAATTATGACATTGCGTGAATACAGCCTCCATTTCAAGCTTTCAAGAGCCCTCCAAAAACTTAATGTAAAATTTACTACACTGTAAAAAAAAAAATCTAAGTTATAGATAAAACACTGGAAGACTAAATCCCCTCTGGTTCCTTCGAGATTTTCCTTTGGGGTTTTATAATGGGTTTTTTCAATTTCCATTAACTTGATGCTACTTTGATAGCCTGGATGCCAGCCGAACTCACCCCCACCTAAAACATTTGAGCTCGGGCAGTTCGGTCTGGCCTCGATCCATAGAGGAGTAATTATGCCCGAACAGAAACTGTTCGGACCAATGAAATTGTCAGGGCGGGCTTTAGACGATGATGGACAGATGATAAACAGTAACCCAATCATCCACGTCATCGAAGGCGCTTGGTTTGAATTCGTTCTAATCCTAAATGAAGAACTTGTTCATTTATGCATTCACCTTCACTGTTTCTTTCAGAAATGATGATTGTGTTGGTAAGTTACTCTGTGTATCCTTAAATTCTTTTTTTACAACACCAGCAAAGATCGCTTACATATTCCAGTGAGTGTGCAGAAAGGCATGGTTGCCTTCTAAAATTCGCATTCCTGGGTCTATATATCACATAAATGGGGTCACAGACTTGGCAACACAGTGCAGTTGATTTCTATTAACACATGATAACTAACGTTATGCGTCGCTCCGTTGCTCTGATTGGTTGTAGGTCTATCCAATTGAGGTCTTTCCTGGTTCGGTTGAAACGCCCCATAATCACAGCCCAACGGAGCGGTACCAGACTCATATTCTGACTAGAATTGAGTATGACCACGTCAGGCTACTACTTTGACGCTTTGTTCTACAACTGCACATACTCACACTAGTGTTGTAGTACTCGAGACTGGTCTAAAGGCCATTTTTTGAAGGTCTTGCTCTTTTCTCGGTCTCAAGCACATTTGTACTCGGTCTTGTCTTGGTGTCAGACTTGTCTCAGAGGACTCAAGACCACAACTGCTAGGATATTACCAAATTGCCGGTGCATTGTCTTATTTATGAACATCATGAATGTGATTGGATGTAAATCTTACTATTTCAGATGCAACTTATTTCTAATTCAGAAATTATGAGGGATTGTGTCAAAAACGTCACCAAAATTAATACAAATGCTCACAAAATTCAAGATATTGTTGCAAAAAGTACTTCTGGATTTCTGAAAAGTAGATTTTTTAATTATTATAACACATGATATGATTAAGTAATATCACAAGCAAGAGAGCTGTTTTTACACATTTCAGCATGACTGCTAACATGCTTTTATACAAACATTCAATAATTCAATAAACATTAAAAAACATTATTCTCAACATTATTTATGCATTTGTAATTTACCAATTAAAAAAAAAAAATGCTTGGTTAATATATTCAAAATAAGTACACTTGAAAAAATGCTGGGTTGTTTCAACCCAAATTTGGTTCAAATATGGTCAAACCCAGTCGTAGGTGCTATTTACTAAGTGAAAATAATGATATATTTACACCATGTAAAGGTAGTTCTTTGCAATGTGTAAATAGTAATTACATGCAATGTATACTTTTTGACAGATACATGCTATTTGCATCTCAGTAAATAGACACTCCGAATTTAGCAATACCGTTTTTTTAACCCAACAATTGTGTTTGTCCATATTTTACCCAAATTTAGGTTAAAATAACCCAGCTTTTTTTCGAGTGTACTTATTTTTAATATGTAGCTACTTCACAAACAAGGGGTGGCTCATCTTCCCCACAGGATCAAATCACCCTGTTCTCCCCCATTTGGAAAACAAAAATGTATTAGTTTACGGTATGGTAAAAGTGTTTTGAGTTCATAACATAGTATTGTGTAAAAGTCTTTATTAATTGGTAATCTGCCTCTGTTATCATAATTTGTGTGAAAAGGAATAAAAGTTGTTCAAATTCAGAGTCTACAAGTTCGAGTTCTACGGGACATGAAGTCGGAATCTCGCAATTACGGTAATTCCAACACCTTCTGTGTGTTCTTATGATGTCTTCAGCCAATCAGCTTTGTCGGAGTTTACATTACATTCGCCATGTTGTCATTCTCATGTGACCTACCAGCGTCAGTTATGTCACCATTCACTGCCTCTCCCGTGGCCTCATGGGATAGTAAAGCGTTCATCATATGCATATGCAGCTACAGCACCTATCAGCAGGGGCTAACCAGCAAAACCCTGACTGATTGTTTTCATTAGTCTTCTCTAATAGCGGGTGAGAATGAGACCGTGGTAAAGACTACAGGAAGAGGCAGTCACTTAGTTTATATGCTTATGTTCTCAGTCTATGCACATACCCAAACAGGAAGCACTCAAGACGTGTCCCTGCTAATGTTATTGGGCAATAATAAAGCCTGATTTTCTCTCTGCTGTACATGTATGCCATCATAAGCATTACACGTCTGATTCATCCAGTCTAAATAAGCTCTGGATATTTAAGGAGGGGTTTTATTGTTTTTTTCTGCACTCGTTTGCCTGTTTCTGAATTTGATTACATGGGGAAAAGCAATAAACCTGCTTAGTGCATTACACATAATGGCTTTTGGTAAGTCGTCTTCTCTCCAAAGCCATTGTTATGCTTTGGGTTGTGTGTGTAAGCATGACATTATGCAATGTCTTTTTTCACTACATGTTTAGTGCAATTTGTCAACAATATTTTGAATTGTGCCTTAGAATATAAATGTCCAAGGGCTTTTAACCTTATAACCCTACAGTATTGAACATTTCTAAAGCCTCTAAATTATCAACATTTATTATTACAACCTATTGCACACAATCTACTATATGCCTTCTGTCATCTGATTGATAGTTCATGCTTTTTTATCAAGTAAAGCCTTTTAGTATAATCTTAAAAATGTCCACCTTCAGTTCATAGACTGTATGTGTTGGGATTTTTTATAAAGTAAACTTATAGCTTTTATATTGATAGTAATTTTTCAAGATGCACTTTAAAATAAGTCTCTGATGTCCCCAGAGTGTGTATGTGAAGTTTTAGCTCAAAATACCTCAAAGATAATTTTTTTATAGCATGTTAAAATTGGCACTTTTTGAAGGTGAGCAAAAACATGCAGTTTTTGTGTGTCCCTTTAAATGCAAATGAGCTTCTGCTTCCCCTTCAAGAAGAGGGCGGAGCTTCAAGAGCTCGTGTTAGCAGCTCCGATTCCCTCACGCACACACACTGAAAATGACATAAACTCTTCAGCCTTTTATGATCAAACCGGAGTCGGACAATGATGGAGAGACTCAAGAAGAAGAGACAACATGTAGAATGAGACAGGACGTTTCTGAATGGTTAGTTGATGAATTTAACTATCTTCAAGTCATTGATTAGCATTATTCTGTCATGATAATCTATAAACCACTGGTGTGGGAACTGTTGTAAAATGGACAGAGAATATCTGCTGATGAAGAGAGAACATGGGTAGTTTAGTTTGATTACGGTTATAACTTATGTTTAGCCACTTTGAGCCTGATGAATCTTGACATTGTCATGAATATGTGTATTCCTACATGGTTGTTTTAAGAAATGAAAAGCTACACACTCCATCAATTAGGGTTAGAAGAACTGTTGCAAAACACATAACATGCTAGATACATAATAATCACTACAGTAATGATCCAGTCATTGTCTCTTAAGTGTTTGCCTATTTAAATCCAAACAGTAGGCCTACTTTTTTTGGCCAGGCAATGTATGTATATATTGCTAAAGGTTCAATAAAATCAATCACAAAGTTTGCATTGCTAATCACATTTTTCTTTTCTCCTCTGCAGGCATTTAGTCCCTCTGCCACAATGTTTAAAAACAGCTTGAAAATGCTGCTGACGGGGGGCAAAGCCAGCAGGAAGAGCCGGAACAGCAGCGGTCAGTCTGAACTTTCATGTCTAACCACTTTATCCACTAAGACATGATCTAAACATGACTGCATACCTGTTTGAGTTTGACTTTTTAAAGTGCTGTTTTTTAAACCACATGATGCAGGATATTTGAATAATCATTTGCAAACTTCCTATTTGGAAGTCAGTATTGAATGCAGTCGCCCTGAGCTGAGCTGGTATTACAGAAGCATGTAAGAGAACGAACAGCCTAAAGCCTTGATTATCCACCATGCCTCAGTGCTGGAACTCATTTCTCTCTGGGATTCTGGGATGTTCTGCCAATATATGGGTTTCCATATGCTTCCTGATATAACTGACAAATCCGCAGCAGGCAGTGCACGAGACATGGAGTCTCAGCCTTAGACGGCACGTCCACAGGCCATTCGCTGACCGGCTGATGCACATCACACGCAACACTTGAAAGCATCACAAGCTTCAGTCAGATTACCCGACAGCAATGCAATGTCAGGCACGTTTTATCAGTTCTTAACTGAAAAACGAATAACTGAATTTTCCAGGTTAACGGCTTAAAATATTTGAAAGATATTCAGAGATTTGTCCGTCCCTCGCACTTAAGCTTATATAATTTTTTTTCTATTTTTTAAGGCAAAATGTTTTATTATTATTTTATTTGATTTACCTTTAAATTTGTAGATTTTATTATGAAAATGATATGATTTAAGCACATTCTTTCAACCTAAATTCAAACGAACTTAACATTTCATGCATAACCCTGTTAATTCAGCTCAGATTATCTCACATTCTGACCTCTTGTGGAAACAAAAAATAATATAACATGATATTTCATGACTCTTGCCACTAGATGGCCTTATAGCTCTATTCATGGGTACCGAAGACGTCACTCCCCCTGGCTCGCCGCCATTTTTGTGTCTGACATGGCAACGAACACAGCAGATTCTAGATGAGACAATTTGAAAAAAAAAACATTTGTTATTGGTTGTAATCCTTATTTATTACATCCAACTGTGTATTGTTCATAGACTCTATAAAAATATGGATGTAGTGTCCGTGACGTCACCCATAGGATTCTGCAGAGCAGTTTTGAAGCGTACAGTAGGGTCGAGCTGGCCGTTGCCATCTTAGCAACGCGTCACTCCCGGATAACAGAAAATGGGCAAAGAGGCGGGACAAGCGTGGAGCTGAGACGACGCAAATAAATGGCTATACACCTGCCACTCAAAGTGGCCACGCCCTTAATTGTGCAGAACTTTGAAGCTTTATATAATATAAACGAATGAGTTATAAAATAATTCACCCCCCTCACAGTCGTCATGAAGGACAAAATTAGCCGTTTAGACCAAAACTAGAATTTGTTAAACATGTTTTATTCTGCTGTAAAGTTGGGCATTTTAACATGAGCTCAATGAGATTCTGCTCTCTTCTGAAGCCGGTCGGTGAACTGCAGTTTAAGTCACTTCCGTATTGGCTTCAAGAGAGACCGCGTGAGGTTGCTGCATGGTATTGTCGCTTAAAATCTGCGACGCCAACTTGCTTTTCCGCAGCTGTGACCGGACACAAAAATGTTGGCGATAAAGTACAGTGACGTCACATGGTCAATGTATCTCTTCAGAATGCATTCAGATACCCATACGCATTTAGACAGTATAAAATAATTTTGTAGCAAAGTTTAGTTTTAATTTTTAGCATCTTTAGGGTTTTCTATGTGTACTGAAGCATTCCTCGCATTCCATTCATTCCTATGGGGGTCAAATTGACTTTCTTTTTTTTTTTCAAACACATAAACTCCTCGGATCCATTACATTTTTTTGTGTGTGCGGAGAAAAAAAGTTCTGAGGTCTTTTTTTTCAAAAAGTAATTTTGGGTCAAAAGACCCGAGGGACAGATGAAGGTTAAAGGGATTGTTCACCCAAAAATGAAAATGATCCCATGATTTACTCCCCCTCAAGTCATCCTAGGTCTATATGACATTCTTCTCTCAGACGAATACAATCAGAGCTATATTAAAAATGTCCTGGCTCTTCCAAGCTTTATAATGGCAGTGAATGTTTGTGTCGTATTTGAAGTCCATTAAAGTGCATCTATCCATCATATAACTGCTCCACACGGCTCCGGGGGGTTAATAAAGGCCTTCTGAAGCCAATTGATACGTTTGTGTAAGAAAAATATCCATATTTAAAACTTTATTATTGTGGCTTGAACCATTTCAGATTTACTCAAATAAGAGTGTTAAAGATTAAGAAATTGAAAAACACAATTCCTAGAAATATATCTTTGTGTCATGTGATTTTGTAAAACTTTTATGTTGTTTATAACCAAAGTTAAAATTTAACAACTAAAAATGTCATGTGGTGTAACCAGGTAAAAATAATAATCTATTTTAATGGTTTCATCACATGACTTCATGAATGACATCATCATGTATTTTTGAGTAAATTAATAGATCATATCATCATGTCTTTGACCCTTTAACCACCGTTAAAACTGTGTTAGATTAGATAGTCTCTTCCATTGTAAATCCACAATTCTTGGCCTTGAGAATGAGACATGAATCAAGTACAAAGAAACAAAAAGAACTGAAAATCCTTTTGTGGTGTCATATTTACTGTGCTTTATCTCAAAGCTCTCTGTGTAATTAGCCAAAACCTCAGTAGCATCTCTTATAGATGTGTTCTCCCACTGGAGCTGGTTTAGTCGGAAGTGATCTCATTAACCACTGGTTCCAGAGATCAAGCACCCATTGATGTTTGAAGCCTTCTGACACTGGAATGGAGTAGCACGTGCAAAATCCATGCTTTTATATAAAAGTACCTGACCATGCATGTAGGGCCATATGATTTTTTATGATGCAGAAAACGTAGATGGAATCGCAGAATCCAGTCATAAAAATGGATTTTATTGCACAATGTGGAATGTCACGGAATTTGGCAAAATTTGGATGAATAAATCAAAGGACATGAACACATGCACTTCATCTTCAGAGATGCTCTGAGACTCATTTCACCATTTCATATCAGAAAAAAACTATCTTCAGATACACAGAAACTCAAAGCTCTGCACTACAACACGGCAAAGAGCGTGAAGAAATTATGACAGAAATATGTTGCATGTGTACGAGCTACACGCAAAACAAATGAAAAATGATCAATCCCAATGCTACAAATAGCAATGAAGCATCTAAAATTATCTTTATTTGTATGTTTTCAGAGATGAGTACCTTTCCTTTGTCCATGAAAAGTGCCATTTTTCTCTGCTCGCTTCTCGACCACAGGCTCTTCCCCTCAGCACAAGTTTGGTATCGCTTTAAAGCGCAGCATTCACACACTGTGGCGAGGTGGGCGAGCGAGAGACGTGGGAGGAGCGAGCGAGACCAGCGCGTGATTGAGAATGAGCGACACAAGTGAAGGACGAGAGAGGACCAGGCCTGGTGTTTACAAAACAAAAATAACGTGGGCAGCCTCTCACGGACGACTGCCACGCACACACATAATAAAACATAAAGAAAACATAACATAAAATCCAGTCCTGGTCCTCTCTCGTCCTTCACTGGTGTCGCTCGTCCTTATATGCCTCCGCGCTCCCTCATGAGAGGACTCGAGACTGGTGTGCCTCGCAAGTGACTCTCATTCTCAATCACACACCGGTCTCCCTCGCTCCTCCCACGTCTCTCGCTCGTCCACCTCGCCACAACCATACTGAATATTCATAGCGAATTAAATAGATTATCAAACTCAAGCTGATGTAAACGAAACGATCTTACTCGCTCTGACTGACAGAACCGAAGTGTGCACACAAATGCCTCAGACAGCGCATGATCCCGATATACACTCATACACTGTAAACCCAAATTAGTAAGCAGAACACAAAAAATTTGATGTAACTCGTTGCCTCAAATTTTTTAAGTTGAATAACTTAAAAGTCACAATTTTCCAGAACT
Organism: Gobiocypris rarus; assembly: GCA_023029165.1. Taxonomy (NCBI): domain Eukaryota; kingdom Metazoa; phylum Chordata; class Actinopteri; order Cypriniformes; family Gobionidae; genus Gobiocypris; species Gobiocypris rarus. The sequence continues at coordinate 3,722,851 of CM040920.1, read as the reverse complement.
TAAAAGGTTGGATTACCTGCTACTTGTACCTTTTGATAACAGTTAAATTAAAGTGCTCATTTAGCTCAACTCAAATATTTGCAGTTATATGACTTACAATTTTCTGTTAAGGCAGCTCAATTATTTTCAGTTTTAACAAAGTTTTGCGTTTTCACAGAACTTTAAAAAATAAGTACACAACCACACCATTTTATGTTAAGAAAACTCAATTTTTATTGATTTGTCTTGTCATTGCTTTAAATACATGTTAGTCAAACATGTTGAGTTTGTTTCCTTAAAAACATGTGACTCAAACTTAAAAATGAAAAAAACAAAACAACAGAAATAACAGGACTTCATCATTCTTAGCATGTAATTACTTAGTTCTATTAAGTTGTACTTAATTTATATTTTTGAGTTATGCTTACTTATTCACAAAAAAAGTTCCATTTAACAAAACATATTAGTTAAAATTACTCAAAAAGAAGACCATGTTACACCAACTTGAAATAATTAAGTTAGTAGAACTTTTTCTAAAACTTTGAGTATACACTACTTAATCTATTTAATTAAAATGAACGTTCGGGTTTACAAAATATCTGTCTTGACCAGTATTCACACAAACATTATCTGTTATGTCTTAAGTGAACGTTTGGTTAACTGTTGGGGAAAAACATCAGGACCTGGTTTCACAGACAGGGTTTAGGCTAAGCCAGGATTAAGCTTTAGTTCAACTAGGACATTTTATGCTGCCGTCACTCCTCCGTGAGACGAGACCGGTGTGGCGCGCAGCTGGAGCTCATTATCACTTGCCACCGGCTCGCTCTCACGGTCCCTCGCCTCGCTACTTGCCACAGTTCCATACACACTGCGAAGAATATTTGTAAATGCAGTTGCCACTATATCTGTATTTTTTGGAGTTAATTTGCTTGTAGAATGCAGTAGTCACTCCTGTGAATGATGTGTACAGAACAGGATTAAGCACTAAAAGGTGAACTGACAACCGAATTTATCTGCAGTGTTAACGTGGCCTCTCTCTCTCTCTCTCTCTCTCTCTCTCTCTCTCTCTCTCTCATTCTCTCTATCTCTCTCTCATTCTCTCTATCTCTCTCTCTGTCTCTCTCTCTCTCTCTCTGTCTCTCTCTCTATCTGTAAGATCCACATATTGCACGCTTCTTTGTCTCTTTCCTCTTTCTTTATTTATCAGCAGAAGTATAAGTGCTTCATGGTCTTTCTCTGCCTGTTTAGTGCCCTTGACCCATATAATGATGATGTTCAGCTATTGAAATATAACCTCACTTTCCGACAAACTTTTCCACATATTTCCATCTGTCCTTGTACACTATTTCTCTCTCGCTCTGCCTCTCTTTCTCTTTGTTTCACCTTGCATTACACCTTTATGCGTTCAGATTTTTTGTCTGCTGTCGATACCTGTACTTCACACTCATCCAGCCTCATGAATAATGAATGGGTGCACGTGTGTAATTATGAGACGAGGGCAGATGTGTGTGTTCTGTAGGTGGTCGATGAGTACAGGACTGGAAATCACATTGCTCTCATGGTTTTCATGTTTTAAATTGGTTGATGTTAGTGCTTTGGTATATTTGATTTCCTCTATTTAGCTTGATCAAAAGCATCAGAGACTTTTGTATTGTGTCGGAGTCTGACAAGTGATTCAGTCACATTCAAGGACGATGAGAAGAAATATAGGAATATTTACATTGGGGAGAAAGATCTTCCTGTCTTTGTATGTGGTATGTCGCTTTAATCTAAACTACAGGATCAATTTTAAGTTTCAACTTAAATCAATATTGATTGTCCATGTATGTAATTATTTGGTATGTAGCTCTGTTGCAGTCTGCCGGTCATTATTGCATAATAAACCCCTTCAGGGTGATACAAGATACTGATCACGCTGTGCGGGTTTATTTCACAATAATGACCGGCAGACTGCAACAGAGTTACATACCAAATAATTACATACATGGACAATCAATATTGATGATTGAGATTATATATATATATATATATATATATATATATATACACACACACACACATACATACACTGTAAAAAAATTCAGGTCTCCAATTTAAAATTGTCTAGTTACTGGTCACATCTACTGGTCATTTCAGTTGGCCAAATTTAATTTCTGTCAATTGATACAATTTAATTCACAGAAATTCAATTTGGCCAACTAGAAATGTTTTAATTGGAGTAATTAACAACATATATTATGTAAACAAACTATGAAAACAGTTATATCAAATGTAAATAATATTTCACAATATATATATTTTTAATCAAATAAATGCATAAGAAACTTATTTTAAAAACATAAAAAAACTTACAGATCCCGATCTTTTCAACAGCAGTGTATGTACAGTCAAACCAAAACGTATTCAGACCCCTTCAACATTTTCTCACATTATCACAGTTTATTCGCTATAGTTTGGAAAATGGTAATAAAATATGACAAGAACTCAAGAAGAGTTAAACTGACTCGGAACAAAATTCCTCTTGATAATGTCATCTTGATAACTTTGAAAGAAAGTTTTGATAGAAAATGGATCTCAATCAACCGGTCAGCTTTTAAATTTAACTACACAATTAAATACCAATGACCAAGCAATTCTTCATTTAGTTCAGTCTGTGGTGTCAAAGGTCACATTAGCAATTAAAGAATAAACCCTTCAGCAAAACATGCTCAGGTCAAAGTGTCTGAATCAGTTTTACTGGTAGTCACTGTATGAAGAATGATTGGGTATAATATGTCAGTTTATATATAGCTATATACAGTATACAGTACTGTGCAAAAGTCTTAGGCTCGCTAGTATTTTAGCCAGTTATTTATATCTTTTACTGTAGTGTGTCCGTAGGAAATATCAGTTTACATTTCCAAACATTCATTTTGCAATTAATTGTAATAATACAGTGAGAATTGTTTTTGTTTAGTTTTTTATGCACAAGAAGTCTGACAGCAGCCGGTCTGATCTCAGCATCATCGAGTCCGTCTGAGATTACATGAAGAAACAGAACAAACTGAGAAGAACTGAGGTAACGTCTCCCGGACACTTGAGGAAACCTTTAATTAACTTCCATTAACTAAATCAAATGGATATTTGGGGTGAGCACCCTTTGCGTTTGAAACAGCTTTTGTCTCCTGCATCTCTTCCCACACCTGTTCCTGTAGTTCTGCAGGAAGGGTTCCTCAAGAGTCTGGGAGACGCTGCCTCAGTTCTTCTGGATTTAGTCCATCTCAGTTTTTTCTTCATGTAATCACAGACAGACTCGATGAAGATGAGATCAGATCACCACGTGAAGGCAGCATAAACGACATTCATATTTGGTTGACTAATGCTGTGTTCACACTGTGAGCCTTAGTGCACAATTCCGATTTATGGCTCAGATCCAATTTTTTTTATTTATCGTTCACATTGTTGTTTTAAATGTGACCAGTTTCAGATTCCAGTGTGAACAGATCATGGTCCTAAACTGACCCGCATGTGCAAAAGAATGATAAAAAGACGTCACGCAGCACGCTGACATACGGGAGTAAACACAGAGGACAGTAAAGTAAGTGAATACATGTTTATATATAGTGTGATCTGTCACCGAAGCCAGCGAATTAATACACAGGCAATTAAAAAAAAACAGAGAAGAGGATACAAAACCAGAGAGCAGTTTTTAAGCATTTATGATATGAGCCCTCATGTTTGGCTTGTACAGTATATAGAGCTGTCACTGTAATACTTATGAGCTCTGACACACTGTCCTTCACTGACTGCCTTTCACAACTGTCTTGATAATGTCAGAAAATCTCTGAAGTGACTCCCATGAGCGCAGAATCATGACGAATGTTGATCTAGAGTGGCGTAAAAGTCACATGAACTCCGATATGACTGTTCAGACTGACCAACATCCGACCTTTATCAGATTTAGGACCACATATGGAAGTGGCATAAATCAGAATTGAAGAGATCAGATTCCATGTGGTTTGTGCTGCTCACACTGTCAGATCCGAGTCACATGTGAGCAAAAAAATCAGATTTGGGCCACATTTATCTGCAGTCTGAACGTAGCCTAAGACTTCTCAGCGACTAACATTTACTCAGCTATTAGAGGGCAGCCCTAATGTTTAGATCTACTTCCATTACATAGAAATAATGTAGCCGATCACAGTCAAGTCTGTGGAGAAGTAGCAGGTGGTTTACATGCTATAGAGGAACAAATCTGAAGTTTAGTACAAAGACTCTTTGACCTCTTATATATCAAAAGGTCAATGAAAATGTGATTCTTTATCTGTGTTCAGTATTTCTTATAGCTCCCTCATGCTTGGATTTACCTTTCCCTGTCCTTCATTTGTAACCTCGACCTCATTACCTTTCTCTGTCAGGTCCTCCTACACAGCAGGTAGAGACTGGCATAGCAAGATCTGTGTGTGTGTGTGTGTGTGTGTGTGTGTGTGTGTGTGTGTGACTGGTAATCCCTACGGTATGGGGACAAAATGTCCCCACAAAGATGGCAATATCCAAATTTTTGTCCTTGTGGGGACATTTTTTTGGTCCCCATGAGGAAAACATCTTATAAATCACACTAAGTGATGTTTTTTGAAAAAGTAAAAATGCAGCATGTCTCCTGTGATGGGTAGGTTTAGGGGCAGGGGCAGTGTAGGGGGATAGAAAATACGGTTTGTACAGTATAAAATGCATTACGCCTATGGAATGTCCCCATAAAACATGGAAACACAACATGTGTGTGTGTGTGTGTGTGTGTGTGTGTGTGTGTGTGTGTGTGTGTGTGTGTGTGTGTGTGTGTGTGTGTGTGTGTGTGTGTGTGTGTGTGTGTGTGTGTGTGTGTGTGTGCTTAATGTATTTGTAAACATTTTAAGGAACACTGAATATGCAATTAATGCTTGATTTAAAGCACTTAATTAATGTCAGTAACAATGAATAAAGAAATCACTATTTGTGTATATAGTCTATTAATGTATTAACTACAGTTTATAAACTATTAATTACCTATAAACGAATAGCTTACAAATGATTTATAAGTACTTTATTACACTATACTTATTATAAAGCGTTACCGAAACTAAAACTACCAGTAGGGGAGGTAGGGGAGGTAAGTGTCCGTTATTGAATCATTAATTCATTTGATTCGTTCAAATGGTTGATTCATTCATGAATGAAGTAAATGGCTCACTTTATGAATGAGTCATTGAATCATTGGTTCACCCAACTGATTCGCTCAAAGTGCTAATTCATTTAGTGTTGTGAGTTGCTCGGTGACACAACAGTTCTGCTCTGGATTTATTTGTAATATTTTCATTGGCAAAATTGAGCAAAAACAGACCATATTTTGTCTAAAATATAACAAAAACTTCTCATTTATTGAACTGACACATAAAGTCAATATTACATTTGCACTTGTGCTATTCAGGATAAAAACAGCCTTCATGTAATACTGCTTAACTATATCATATGGTTATATAAATATGAGACAGAAAGTCATATAGGGGCATTTTTGCCCTGATACACAGCAGAAAGTGTGTATAAAATATTTAAATAATGGCTCAGTAGTAGAGAAACTACCATGCTATTATTTAAATGATATTTTTTAATCTATTGTGGTTTAATCTGTTTCAGATCATCTGTTCACCAGTCATAAAAGGCACATACAAATGAAACAAACTTGATTGCATGATGTCTCTTCTGGTCTAAAAGGCAGTCCAGAAAAAGCTGCAGTGCGGACCAGACCTTATGCCGTTTAGTTAAATGTCTGACTGAGTGAGACTGTTTGCTTGATTGAAGGTTTGATATAACTCGTGTAATTTCAAAGCAATGTCATATTAGCTTCTTTCTTTCTGTGATGAAACATATTGCAACACTTGGTACATCCAACACTTGACAGGAACCACAATATGCGTTGTATCATGGGATCACGGGCCGTTCCCACGCCTGCGCCTTAGCGAGACTCTTAACGGTGCCGTTCATTCTTGCAGATCCAGACCTGTGGTTATTAAACTGCTCAGATTACTCTCATAAACCCCAGTGGTTGCTAATGCACGTTCTGTAGGGATTGTTCTATAAATGTATCCTATTATAATGGGCTTACAGTAACTGATTGATTAGATTATCGATGCACAGTATTACATTTCTCTTTCTGTAAGCTGGGCTCTGACATACTGTAGTACAGTACCGGACATTTGTCATCTGCCTGCTTGGATGCACTCATGTCAGTTAGTGCCAAGAATTGCCATATCACATTCAGTCTCAAAGCGAGGAGGGTGTGATTGTATGTGTGTGTCTGTGATTTTGTATTATTTTTGATTGGACTGTCACTTCCTCCTGTCAGTAGTGTAGCTGTGCCGCGCGTCTGCTGATTGCTCAGTCCAGTCTCTGACGCACACACTCACAGAGATCTGCGTCACTATAAGGATCCCACTGAGTTTATGCATTTCTCGTTGACACACATTTTGACACGGCCTATGACCCCAAATTACTGCACCCAGTGAAGCAGAGAATAGCTCATTTTTTTAACATCTATTTCTTGTCCTTTTTAAATGACCTGTTTATATAAATATTTGTTTGTGTCCTTTTTCAGTTTTAATGTGTTACAGACATGTTAAAATATGCCATACTCTTCTCAGTTGTTATATGCCTTATACAGCGATCAGGCATGACATTATGAGCACTGACAGGTGAGGTGAATAACACTGATTATCTCTTCATCACGGCTCCTGTTAGTGGGTGGGATATATTAGGCAGCAAGTGAACATTTTGTCCTCAAAGTTGATGTGTTAGAAGCAGGAAAAATGGGCAAGCGTAAGGATTTGAGTGAGTTTGACAAGGGCCAAATTGTGATGACTAGACGACTGGGTCAGAGCATCTCCAAAACTGCAGCTCGTGTGGGATGTCACATTTTCTTTTACATCACATGGATGGATGGATGCGTTTACCCGGGGAACACATGGCACCAGGATGCACTATGGGAAGAAGGTGAAGAAGGCGAGCTGGCGGAGGCAGTGTGATGCTTTGGGCAATGTTCTGCTCGTTGGGTCCTGCGATCCATGTGGATGTTGCTTTGACACGTACCACCTACCTAAGCATTGTTGCAGAACGTACACCCTTTCATGGAAACGGGTCTTCCCTGGTGGCTGTGGCTCTTTCAGCAGGATAATGCGCCTGACACAAAGCACAAATGGTTCAGGAATGGTTTGAGGAGCACAACAACGAGTTTGAGGTGTTGACCTGGCCTCCAAATTCCCAGATCTCAATCCAGTCGAGCATCTGTGGGATGTGCTGAACAAACAAGTCATATCCGCAACCCGTGGAGGCCCCACCTCACAACTTACAAGACTTAAAGGATCTGCTGCTAACATCTTGGTGTCAGATACCACAACACACCTTCAGGGGTCTAGTGGAGTCAATGCCTGTTTTGGCAGGAAAAGTGGGACCAACACAATATTAGAAAGGTGGTCATAATGTTATGCCTGGTTGGTGTATGTATATAAATGTTCATAATTATAAAATTAAATTCATAAAAATGTGGCAGGGCAAGTAGAAATCTAAATGACTGGCCCAATGAAAATTAAACACATTCCTATAATTAAAAATGCTACTCGTGTGATATTGCATTTACAACAGTTGAGTTACCACAAGTGAGTAAATAAATAAGAATAAACAACAGTGTCTTTAAATACTTCTCTTTTGTGCAGAACTACCTCATTCCACCACAGATTCAAATCTCCAGTTGAGAGTTTAACAGTTGAGCCCTGCATCCAGCTGATATTTTTCTGGTCAATCTTACATTCATAATCACAAAATCAGTTTGAATGTCCGCTGTTTTAACAGTTAATGGGATTTCCCATGACAGTGCAAGTCAATGCATTTGTGAGTTGCATCTTATTGTTTACAACCTTGCCTCAGTCCCTTTCAAAATAAAAGTCTCTGCTACTGACTCTCATAAAGACAGTCTTTTCTGCCACCTAATGGTGTAATAATGTAGCTAACTTTCACTGAAGTTGACATCACAATCACTAACGGACCCTTTCTCAATACCAAATAAGGCATGTCATTTATATAAATAGAAATATGATTTATTGAAAAATAATATTTAAATAAACAGTTAGCCATTATAAATGTATTTTGTAAAAAAGGGATACATTTATAATGTCATAAAGGGAAAAATTTGCCCTAACTAGAATTTGTCCCAGGCTGTAAACATGTTTTTTTTTACTGTAAAGTTGGGCATTTTAACATGGGGCTCAATGAGATTTTGCTCTCTTCTGGAGCCTGTCCCTAGCAGGCTCACTTCTTAATTCACTTCTGTATTGGCTTCATGAGAGACCGCGGGAGGTTGCCGCTTGGTGTGAACTCATGACAGAGCTGTTCTCGATGGGTACATGAGCGCTGACCAGCCGCTGATGGTCTGGAGCTCACACCTCAGAAAACGTCTAAAGAAATTGTCAAATATGTGCTATGTTTATATATGAGTCACATGTTTGAGGTCTAAATAACTACATTCTTCTCCAAAAAACTCTTAAAACTACATTCCGTGACACAATAACTTTAAAGTTATGGTGTTGTGCTCATCCGCTAGACACTCTCTGTGGGAAATGCTGCAAGCGGAGTGATACAAACGGTGAAACGGTTCCCTTGCTGATACTGATAGAATATCGCATGGCTAGAAAAGGCTCTCAACCAATCAGCTTCGAGAAGCAGAATACCTGGATCCCAGAATAACTGTTGTATAATAAATATAATATAATATAATAATAGAAAACCATTATTTTAAATTGTAATAATATTTCACAATATTACTGTTTACTATATTTTTGATCAAATAAATGCAGCCTTGGTGAGCATAAAAATCACACCGACCCCAAACTTTTAGTCAAACTTTTAAGTATTTCTCACACGTGTGAGAAATCAATTGGATAATTCCTTAAAGGGTGGGAAGATGAGTCTGTATTTAAACTGGGTCATTAATGTAGTAGAAATGTGAAATTATTTTTGAATTTGGTGCCTTCTAGACTGCGAAAACACAGAACATTTATTTTTGTCTCATGGGGATGAAAGACAACAATTCCCAGAATGCACTTGCTGCCCTACGAGGCCACTCTAGTCACGGCTACTGCATTACTGGATCACTTGCCCACCACAATTAAAAACTGAACGTGTCTGTTCAATATAATGTGAGTGAGCCGATTGAGTGTCACGGCACAAACGCAGGAGGAGTCAGATTACATTCATCACATGAGCTGTGATCAGTCTGGCGCATTTTCAGTTCATGTCTTTGGAAGTTTAACTTTCATAGAAATTCATTTGAAAAGTTGAAACACTCACTTTGGTCTCCACCGCTCCGTTTACATGAATCTCCGCAGCTCCCGAGCCGAGTGCTGTGAGTGTGATGTTGAAAACATGTGGAAACAGCGCCCACTGCTGGCTGTAGTCTTTAGCCTCTGGACAAAAACTCCTCTGATGACGCAAAATGACGATATTTGTGTCATCGGAGGAATTTTTCCAGAAATAAAACACTTTGCCTGTTCATATGACCCTGAGATGAGAGAATTATGTATGATAATTCGAATATACTCCTGGGTTTCCACTGATACAAAGCTTAATGCTAATCGCTGAAGTAAACCTTTAATACAAATGATACATTTATGGACTTTTCTTAGAGTGGATACTGTTATATTTCCATTCATTTCCTCTCTGTGTCGCCTCAGTCTGTAGGTAACTGTAGTCTGTAAGTGATGAAAGTCCTGTTACACTGACTGAAGGAAGAGAGGACAGATGTCTCTCTCTCATCACTCTTTTCACAGTCCACACACACACACACACTGATAGAAAGGACGATCGTGATGCAAGGCTAAAGTTTCAACCTTCATAGGCATGAGAATAATGGGAAAATAAAACAGCACTAGATCAAAAAAACCATTGATGTGACGACTACCAATGGCAACCAGTTGTAAACTGCAGTCGAATAGACACCGCTAGCAGCCAAAAGCACAGAGACTCTGACCTCCAGCAATTTAAATCGCTGTCAGTGTGAACGGCCATTAAAGCCACTGATCCAGACCTATAAAGGAGCTGTGAAGAATTTAATCTCCACTGATGTCCCATATTTCTCTCCTTACTGAGACCCGCAGCGCAGCCTCTCCAGACCTGCTGTATATTGTGTGAGCACCTCTTACAACCTCTGCAGTTTGACATCTCGGGCACATAGAGCTAATGAGCCTCTGAATCTGTCCCAGTCCTGCCAGGGTGTTGCTATGGTGTTGCTAATCTGTTGTAAGTAGTTGTCTGGGTGTTGCTATACTGTCGCCAATGTGTTCTGTGTGGTTGTCAACATGTTTCTGTGCTGTTATTTGACGGGGTGTTACTACAGAATGCTGTTGCTAAGATGGTTGTCAACCTGTTTCTGTGTGGTTGATAGGGTGTTGCTAAGGTTTTTTTTTTACTGACTAGATTTGACTCAAGCCTATCAATGATTTTGAAAATCATGAGAATGATCATGTTCTCAAAAATGTTCTTAAGCAAGTAAATATAGAGTGGCGTACCAAACCTGTATGACTTTCTGTCTTCTGTGGAACATAAAAGAATATATTTTGAAGAATGTCAGTAACAGTTCCCATTTGACTTCCATTGTGTGGGCAAAAAAAATGCAATGGAAGTTGATGGGGAACAAAATAGGCTGGGAATATGTTCTTTTGTGTGCTGTAGAAAAAGACATGAGGGTGAGTAAATGATGATAATATTTACATTTTTGGATGGGCTATACCTTTAAGGACTTAAAGGTGAAGTATAGTTTCTGTGACACCAGTGGCACCTAACAAAATTACTAAAATACAGCATATTTTGCAAACGCCCCTTCACACACTGCGCTCCCCCAACGACACATCACAATCCCAGCTCTACCGGTGCTTGTGAAGGCATGTCTCAACAGGTAAAAGTAGGCTATTTTCAGGAAAAGGTCCAAAACATTAGAAATACTGTTAGCTGTGTTGCTATGTGTCAAATGAGTGAATAAGCTAAACACACTGTCTAGAGTTAAGACAGTGAAAAGACATTTTTTGACATGGCACCACAATTTTGATGCTGTCTACACCGGACCCATCAAAGTAAACATTATAAACAGGACATTTGTCTTTCTGAATGTGTATGATGATGTATTGAAGCATCCGTTGTAGTGCGTTGCATCACAATGGCCCGTTTGCTTTGAAGTGTTCATGACCTGTTTAGTCTTTGAAGATTTTGGCTTGCATTTCTTTAACCAAAACTGAATTTTTTTCCTCATGTAATGCGTCAGTCATGGGCCCTGTTCCAAATGGCACACTTCATATGCACTTACGGTCTTGTGGACTTGCCTGCCACGTACATGCGTCTGTTAAGTCCACTAAACCATAGGGTGTCAGGTTTCAAAAGGGTGCTCACCAGCTATGTACTTGATATACGCCCTTGATGCACACCGAGCCTGCACTGTAGTGAGCTCCGCAGCAGACTTTTTCCCAGACAGTCAAAGCGGCAATATGTCATGAAAGTGCGGACTTGTAGGAAGTGTTTAGTGTGCCATTTGGGACAGGGCCATGGTCCCACACCAGCTAAACACCATCTGACACCGCCTGCTACATTAGCCGTGCCCCAAACTCTCACTATAGGTTGAGCTGGAAACTGGTTAATGGATTTGAACGGACTTCTCTCAATGATTTGATGGTGCCTGGGAGGCTAAATGTTTACACTTTTGGGGAAGATAACCCCATGTATGGCATACTAATAGTAGTCAATTAACAATAAACTGGTTTAACACTGTGTTTAGACTGCTAGGAGCTAGAAGCTGTCTACACTGGACGCGACTTTTGCAAATCCCTTTGTATCCCTATGAGAGGGATAGCGAGTGCTTGGGGTATGTCACAAATAGAACAAGGCATCAGTTTACTGTCAGGGATTTGCCGTGTCACGCCACTAAAGAGAATGTATTTTAACATAAAACATCTTATATCGCCTTTAAAAGTGCAGTATGTAATTTTGCAGTCCAACCTCAAAATATTAGAGAGAGTTGTTTCTCTCGCCCCCTCCTCCTCAGACTCGACACTCATGTGAGTCGCCAGATTTAGGACACGCAACGAGAATCGAGTTGATTTGTCTGCGTTTTAAAATGCCTCTGGTCATAGAGCTTTTTAGATGGATGCCAAGGCTTCCATGGCTGCAATCAGTGTTAGGGGTAGCATTACAAGTAACTTGAGTTACGTAATAATATTATTTTTTCAAGTAACTTGTAAAGTAACGCATTGCTTTTCAAATTTACAACAAAATATCTGAGTTACTTTTTCACATTTAATTGACTGACAGCTCTCCTGTCCCCATGAAATCAAGAGTAAATGCAGAGGCGTTGTGTGTGAACATGATAGTTATTGTAGTTCTAGACTAAATTTGAGCATTTATTCATCTCACTTGCATAAAGATTGAGTATTCCTCAAAAAGATTAAAATCAGTCAAATGCAAAATATGCAAACCTCCAATAATTAAATGTTAAATAAAACGAATATTTTTATGCATTTGATCTACCTTTATTGACCAATTTGCTGCTGACCTTTAATGATTCAGTTAAACCATGAGCAAAAATTACTAGATTTTTTTTATTTATTGGTAAAACTTTTTTTCTCCTGCGTCCTGTTCTTCCATTATCCAGAATGGCAGCGCAGCACAGCAGAGCGTGTGAATTTGTATTTTTACGTCAGCCTGAGGCTAAGGATTCCTCGTTGAATTGAAAGAATAGATTTGTTTTGAAACACCCCTAAATACGTCTCAGTCCATATATCAGACTCCGTTCACACTGCCTTGAATGAAGTGGAGCACCATTCAGCCTGTCAGCCCACGTCAGCCTCTGTCCTCTCCACCTCCGCACTCTTGCCCTCGTCTGCTGGGAGCAGATTGAAGAGCATCTCATTTGTTAAGAGGACCTGTTGCTGCTGCTGAGAAGTCCATCACTGTCCTGCCCCTGCATCTTGTCTACCCAGAGTTTCAGTTGGTGGCAGATCCAAAACATTCTGCGTGATGGACGAGTCTGATGTGTTAGTTGTGGTCTGGTTTTGTGACTTGAGGTGAGCTGGATCTTGGTTAGTCATCTGTTCTTCTAGCCTGCTGAAACCTTCTCTGTAACTGTGCAGATGGGGCTCTGACTGGCGTGTGGCTGCTTAGGAGTATTCCACTTTAACACTGTCGGTTGCAAGTATTTATAAGCGATTTAGTGCAACCTTTCAAATCCCTAGTACTAAGTACCATTTACTTACTTCTTCTTTTGCAAAATTTTGCATGCATATTTTTTAAGTAAATTAAATTAAGTAAACTAAGTTAAGTAATATAACAAAGAAAATAAGTAATTTTCACTTGGCCAGTAAAAGGTGCAGTTTCTACTTAGTTGAAGTTTCCTTTGCAATACTTTTTTTTCTGAAACAATATAACACTGTGTTAAACCACACTTTTAAAGTGCATGCTTTACTTAGAAACATCTACGTAAATAACATTGTGAGACACCATATCTATAATAGAAGTAGCACGGCACCCGAACACAGAGACCTCAATATTGGCACACGATGACGGTTACATTCGATAGATGGTTTTTTGAGTATGAATTTAGAGTAGAAAATAAACTCCAAATGTCACAAAATGACAAGTTCCTAAACCTAACAACAAAAGCAATGATAAAACAGTTAAGCCTTAAAATAGCTTAAATGTAACTGTATACCCTTGCTTTATTTAGTATATGCAGAATCATGAATATGCAAATGAGCCCCGCCTCCACTCACTCACACCAGCTCAGAGATCCAGTCACTCAATGTTACTGTAGTAAACGCTGCACAATGGTTTCACACTTCACAACATCAGACACATTCATATGATTATCCTTTGGCTTGACATACGTTATCAAACAGTTAATAATGTGTTGCTAATGTTACACAAACCAATCCCGTTCGCCATCTTAGAGTCAGACAAATGCTTTCTAACAATCATCAGAAATGCTTTGAACATCACAGAACGTCAGTGGAACGTCATATTAATATACATCATATACATAATTCACCCGCTATATTGCTAAATGTACCCGATTTCTCATATCAACAGAAAAATATAACCCGTCTTCTCTTGAGAGTCCCCTGCTTCAGAGCGGTCACAGTTAATGATATGCTAAAGCCCGCCCACACAGTGACGTGATTGGTTACAAGGTAGTTTGTGACGTCACAAACACCAGCGATTTCACAGCGTTTATGAGACTGTCTTTGGTTCACTGCAGTTTTAAAGAGAAATACTCAGCAATGGTGTGTTGACTTATGAATTTGCACAGGGTTTGCCTTGAAGCATATTAAAAATACCACATAGACATATAAACAATCTTTAAATATACATACTGTATATGCATTTTGGTAACACTTTATTTTAGGGTCCAGTTCTCACTCTTAACTAGTTGCTTATTATCATGCATATTACTAGGATATTGTCTGTTTATTAGTACTTATAAAGCACTTATTAATGCCTTATTCTGCATGACCATATTCTACATCCCTTAATCACCTAAACTTAACAACTACCTTACTAACTATTAATAAGCAGTAATTAGGAGTTTATTGAGGCAAAAGTCATAGTTAATAGTGAATATGTGTTCCCCATACTAAAGTGTTACCTGTATTTTTTTTCTTTATCATAGACGCTAATACAGTATTTCAGCCAAATTGCTGTAGACATGAAAATTTCACAAACTAGATGCAAAATACATAAGCTTTAAATTTCTGTGCGATTATTGCTGTAAATGGTGCTCATCAAAATCATTCTCATGTAGCATTGTTTTATTTCTGAAAATATAATTAGCCTAAATGAAAAACTGAATAAAATTTTGTTTGCAGAAGTATTCAGCAAGATTGCACAAACCGAAAGCACAGGAAAAGTATAACGAGAACACAATAGCCTTCTAATTGGCCTCTACCTGTGAATAATTAAAATAGCTGCCGCTTTTCTGGGGATATTGAGGCTGTGAATCTGAACGACAGCTGTGAAAGAAAAGAAATGGACACTTGAAAGAAGTAGAGATGAAGTGAACAGTATAAATATTACACTGCATATCAACAGCACTTAGACATTGCAGAAGTACTTCCAATCTTTTGACCAAGGAGACTCATCAAACTGCACGCAGAGGACAACTATCACTTTAAACAAGCTACAGAATTTGATATTTGAGAAAGGAGTCATGATAGGATTAACGGCACTGAGCTTGTGTTTGTATAAACGACTTTCGCTCCGTAATGGCTAGCAAATTTCACAATTTGTTACAAAAACTGCAAGCAACCGACAATACTGTTGCAAATTCTTGCTGTGCAAAATATTCAAATATATTAAAAATTTAAATATACTTTCTGACATAAAACAATTAGTGCACAATTACCATCGCACACCTGTTAGCAATGGATAGGTGCGTGGGAAAAAAAAGAATAAACAAATCCAAATGAATCAAAACACACCTTCAAATACTTGCAAAAAAATACAACACTTTTATTTAAATTTGCAACGTTTCAGTTTTTCGGCGTTCATCAAGCATTAAACAAAAAAGAAGTAGATCCCCCTGATTGATTTCTGATTCTATTGATGTTGCTGAGAATGTAGTGCCATTTCATTTTCTGTCAAGTAGCAGAACATATAACATTTAAGAGCTTTACAAAACTTAAACAAAATTTCACTGTGGAATCTGTAATTCTTTGAAATGAGGAAAAGTGTCTGAATACTTGACGCGCTGTGTTAATGCATACTTCTGCGGAAAGCTTCATTTTCTGTAAATGTGCTTCCATAAATGGGAACATGTGAGTGAGAGAGGATGACTAATGTGAATGTAGATATATGTGCTCTTGTCTTAACAGATGTCTGTGTTATTGCTCTATCAGTGATGATTCATTCAAGTGCATCTGTTCACTTTAAAGTGAGTGTACTCAATAACACTTTCTGCTGTTGTACATGTGCATACTGTACGCACATCTGCAGGCACATCTACAGTACTGACACTGAGGTAATGTGGACAGAATACAAACAGGGATTTCACTGTTTTAGATGTTAGATGTTCATATCTGCATGTTGCTTAAGAAATTAGAAATTATCCTGAAGGATAAAAACATCCGAATCAAAAGGAATTTGTTTCGGTTTACAGGAGCGCAGAGCACCTAAAAGCTTTCAGGCTCTGTAAAATGTATTAAAGGGGTCCTATTATGCCCATTTTTACCAGATGTAAAATAAGTCTCTGATGTCCCCAGAGTGTGTATGTGAAGTTTTAGCTCAAAATAGCATGCTAAAATTGTCACTTTTTGAGGGTGTCCCTTTTACATGCAAATGAGCTGCTGCCTTTTAGGAAGAGGGCGGAGCTTCAAGAGTGAACATAAATCTTCATGTACTCCTGACATCTGAGCTGCTGAAGACGCAGTGGATTCATTTACGTCTGAGCGAATCATTTTACACCAGAACGCACAAGGATGAATCAGTACCAACTGTTCGTGATTTAGACGGCGCATCTCATGAGTATTAAACTCAAGTTCTCTTTCGCGTCTTATTGCACTTAAACTGTCAAAAACACACAGAGTTCACATAAACACTGTCGGTTATGTATGTGAACATAAACAAGAAGTTAAAAAAAATGCATGTGTGTATAAGATCTGTGTGTTAAAGTGACAGAATTGTAATATACAGTAAATACTGCTGTATATGCTGCTAATAGGCCATGGCCTATGCAATGTGAGGTCATGAATCAACAGCTTATTCTGAGACACTGCTTATGATTTATGGGTGGGTCGGGGTGGATTTTTACCATTATAGGGTGGTTGTGTACACATACTGCCGACACACATTTATGTTCAAACATAAAAGTGAATTTAAAATGTAAAAGTGAATTTTGCATAATAGATACCCTTTAAGGCAAGTCATTTCACTCAGGTGCCATCTGAGCTTCTGAAGGCAGCTGCAGTGACGCAATGACTTTTCCAATGGCCGAGTGGCTCTTTTATTTTGAAGGCGGGACTTATTCCCTCATTTTGCGATTTGCATTTTCTCCCATTCATAGTAATGTGAGTGCACCGTCTTTGTATATCTAAAGTCTTGGTCCCACACCAGCTAAACACCATCTGACTCCGCCTGCTACATTAGCCACGCCCAAACTCTCACTATAGGTTGAGCTGGAAAGTGATTGACGGATCTGAGCGGACCACTCTGAATGTTTTGATGGTGCCTGGGAGGCTCAATGTTTGCACTTTTAGTAGTCCCCACAAATAGTAGTCAATGAACAATAAACTGGGTTAAGAGAATGTATTTTAACATTTAAAAAAAATCTTGTCTTACATAGGCTGGTCAAAAATAGCTGTGGATGTACTCTCACCAGGTCATTTTATTCACTGGTCTGTTCAATCACTTCGGCCCTCAGCTACACTGTTTAGTAGCTCTGGTGTATTGCATCATTATAAATATATATTTATTTACATAATCTTTATTGCATAATGGCAGGGAGAATATTGCACTGTAAAACTGTACTAACTGTTACAGATGATGATGGCCAGTGGGAAGAAACTGTTCTTGTGCTGGATGTTGTGTTCTGGTATGATTTTTTTCCTCCGTCTGGAGGTGTATAAGTCCTGGAGGGAGGGCAGGAAGTCGCACCAATTATCCCTTCAGTGGTCCTGACTGTCAGTTGCAGACTTTTTATGCCTGATTTAGTTATAAAGTTATAAAGGTGAAAAGGACAGATTCATTGATGACTGTTTCCCTAGTCACATCTGTCTGAAAGTCAGTGATCCACTGACACAGCGCAGGACACAAAGAGCTGGATTATTTTGCCCTAAAGATGTTCAGAGACGATGATGTTGAATATCAAGTCTGCAAATAGGTTCCTTGCATAAGAGCCTTGCATTATCATACATGAATATAGCTGCAAGCAGCAATATATGAAGTCCAAACAGAACAGGAAGTAGGATATTAAATGCACATTTGTTACATAACTAACCAACTTACAAAGACAATATAGAACTTGGAATAAAATCGTATGACAATATGCAGCATTTCAAAGCAATCCAGTTAAGACTCTTTGGCTTAAATATATACACTCACCTAAAGGATTATTAGGAACACCTGTTCAATTTCTCATTAATGCAATTATCTAATCAACCAATCACATGGCAGTTGCTTCAATGCATTTAGGGGTGTGGTCCACAACACAAACAACCTTGAGGGGGATGGGCTACAACAGCAGAAGACCCCACCAGGTACCACTCATCTCCACTACAAAAAGGAAAAAGAGGCTACCATTTGCACAAGCTCACCAAAATTAGACAGTTGAAGACTGGAAAAATGTTGCCTGGTCTGATGAGTCTCGATTTCTGTTGAGACATTCAGATGGTAGAGTCAGAATTTGGTGTAAACAGAATGAGAACATGGATCCATCATGCCTTGTTACCACTGTGCAGGCTGGTGGTGGTGGTGTAATGGTGTGGGGGATGTTTTCTTGGCACACTTTTAGCCCTTTAGTGCCAATTGAGCATTGTTTAAATGCAGCGGCCTACCTGAGCATTGTGTCTGACCATGTCCATCCCTTTTTGACCACCATGTACCCATCCTCTGATGGCTACTTCCAGCAGGATAATGCACCATGTCACAAAGCTCGAATCAAATTGGTTTCTTGAACATGACAATGAGTTCACTGTGCTAAAATGGCCCCCACAGTCACCAGATCTCAATCCAATAGAGCATCTTTGGGATGTGGTGGAACGGGAGCTTCGTCCCCTGGATGTGCATCCCATAAATCTCCATCAACTGCAAGATGCTATCCTATCAATATGGGCCAACATTTCTAAAGAATGCTTTCAGCCCCTTGTTGAATCAATGCCACGTAGAATTAAGGCAGTTCTGAAGGTCAAAGGGGGTCAAACACAGTATTGGTGTGGTGTTCCTAATAATCCTTTAGCTGAGTGTAGTTCACCCACAAAGTTACAATTCTGCCATCATTTTCTCACCTTCATGTCATTCCACCTGTATGACTTTCTTTCTTCTGTAGAAAAACAAAGAAAATATTTTTCTATGAAAATGAAAGTCCAATGGTCCAATGTTGTTTTGGACCCCACTGGCTTTCTTTGAATGGACAAAAACAGTTCAAACATACATTTTTGGGTGAACTATCCTTTTCACATGCCACTTGATTAGTCTTTATAGTATTGTCACATGCCTGTCCTGTCTCAATGTAGCACATGTGGTGTTTTGTTATTTTGGGCAATGTGCTCCTGTCTCTGTCTGGATCCCACCCCTCTTGTTATCTCATTATTGTTTGATTTCTCCCACCTGTTCCCACCTGATCAGTTACCCTTTAGTCTCCTTGTGTTTCGCAGTCTTTGTCGGTTCGTTGTCTAACGTCTCCCGTTCCCTATGATCCTGATTTCCAGTATGTTTTAGAGTTGGTTTTGTTGTTCTTGATTATATGTTTTTCCCCTCATGGGTTTTGTTTCGTTATTATGTTTGTCACTTTTTGTTAACAAATCATCTTACGCCGCACTTGAGTCCTCACCCAGTTTTTTCCTTTGTTTAAACGGTTCAAGTATTTACCGTTTTGCAATGTTGAGAGAGAAAAAAACACAAATAAGTCACATTTTATTATTACATTCAGAAATAATGTAAAATACTGTTAAATTAAATGCAAAGTTCACAAGCATAAAAACTATAAACATGTATTTTAGTTTTGCTCACTCTGCAACAAATCCTTTCAATTTAATAATAATAATAATAGATTTTATTTATAACGCACTTTTCATTCGGAAGAATCTCAAAGTGCTACAGGGGAAAACATAGCAATAGAAAATAAAAATAAAGAATAATAAAAACAATCAACACACAAAAGCCTTTTTGAACAGAAAAGTCTTCAGATCTGCTTTAAAATGGTCCAGGCTCTGTACTGCTCTCAGCTCAATGCGGAGGTGGTTCCAAAGGTACGGAGCCTGGTGGTGAGGACTTGAAGAAGCAGGTGGCCTGATGATCTGAGGGTGCAGGTGGAGGATTTCAGAGTGATGAGTTCTTGTAAATAAGGTGGTGCATGTCCGGTGATGCATTTATGTGTGAGCAGGAGGATTTTGTAGTCGATTCGGGATGAAACAGGGAGCCAGTGCAGTGAGTGTAGGATGGGAGTTATGTGATCATATTTACGGACTCTCATAAGGACTCTGGCAGCGCTGTTCTGGATGTACTGAAGCATCTGGAAATTTCTGCAAGAAATCCAAATGAAGAGTCCGTTGCAGTAGTCCAGCCTGGTGGAGACAAAGGCATGGACAAGTGTCTCTGCATCTGCAAAGGTTAGAAGGGGGCGGAGTTTGGAGATGTTTCGAAGGTGATGGAAGGAGGTTTTGCAGATGTGTAAAACTGAACCCCTAGGTTTGTGATTGAGGAGGAGAAAGTAATGACCTGGCCATCAAAGATGAGCTGGGATAAAGGAGAGGAGTGGATCTGATGAGGGGTGCCAACTAGTAGTGCCTCAGTTTTACTGGAGTTCAGCTGGAGGAAGTTTCTCCCCATCCATGCTTTTATCTCCTCAAGACATGCAGTGAGTCGTGACAGAGCTGTGGAGGGGCTTGGGGCAGTTTTGATATAAAGTTGCGTGTCATCAGCATAACAATGATAGGACAGACCATGTCTGCTGATGGCAGGACCGAGGGGAAGCATGTAGAGGATGAATAAGATTGGGCCGAGAACCGACCCCTGCAGAACACCACATGTAACAGGGAGCAGCCTGGACTCGCATTCTCTAATATAACACGCTCAGTCCTGCCAGAAAGGTAGGACTAAAACCATTGCAGTGCTGCTCCCGACAGTCCAACTATGT
The DNA here is from genome assembly GCA_023029165.1 of Gobiocypris rarus. Taxonomy (NCBI): domain Eukaryota; kingdom Metazoa; phylum Chordata; class Actinopteri; order Cypriniformes; family Gobionidae; genus Gobiocypris; species Gobiocypris rarus. The sequence continues at coordinate 3,701,985 of CM040920.1, read as the reverse complement.
TGTGGAGGCGGTCCAGGAGGATGGTATGGTCCACTGTGTCGAATGCGGCTGTTAGATCGAGGAGAATGAACAGTGATGGTGATCCTGAATCAGCTGTCATAAGAAGGTCATTTGTCAACCTGAGCAGAGCTGTTTCGCTGCTGTGGGCTGAGCGAAAGCCTGATTGAAATATCTCAAATAGGTTGTTGTTTTTTAGATGGTTGTGGAGCTGAGAGGCGGCTTCCTTCTCTAGAACCTTTGACAGGAAGGTGAGGTTGGAGATTTGCCAGGACCTCCGGGTTCTAGGGTTGGTAACGCTATTTAACGCTATTCAGAGCAGGAATGACAAATATAAGTGTAAAACTACCGTCATTTTTAGTGGTGTTCATTATAAACAACATTTAGTATAAACACCAAACCTAAATTTAATTATTTAAAGGGGATCTATAATGCAAAATTCTTTTGTTTGAACATAAATGTGTCAGCAGTAAGTGTACATAACCAACCTATATTGGTAAAAATCCATCCACTCCTTTTTATACCCAAAAATCATAAGCAGAATAAGCCGTTTATTCGTTACATCACGTTGTACAGGCCCTGCCCACGACTGCTGACGGACTCTTCCCTATTATCATAGACCCTGCCCTGAGTGAGCTGTACATAGTCAGCCATGTTTATCTCCTCACCACAGCATTTAAGTGCAATAAGACGTGAAAGAGAACTTAGTTGAATACTCACGGGACGCTCAGTCAGACGCAATATCAGAAGTTGGCTTTAAAATGCATGCAGATAATAAACTTTCATGATGATGAAGAACTGCAATGTCGTGTGTGCGCACACACATAGAGATGATAAGCAAAACCAAACAGATGTTTTCATTTTTGGCAGATAGCTGTACAGGCCCCGCCCTCTTCTGGATAGGGGGCGGGAAGCAGCAGCTCATTTGCATTTAAAGACACATGCACAAAAACAGCATTTGAATAAAAAAAATTGAATTTCAAAAAAATTTTGAATCAAAAATGCATTTACAACATGATATAATAAATTATCTGTGGGGTATTTTGAGCTGAAACTTCACAGACACATTCTGGGGACACCTGTGACTTACATCTTGTAAAAAAGGGCATAATAGGACCCCTTTAAAGTGAAACTATACAAATAAACTTGTTCATTTTGGCATGAATCCGAATGTGTGTGCTTTGTGAAGTTTTGCTTGCTTGATATTATTTGCATTAAATTGCACGTTTCAGATGATAAAAAGACTTATATTCCAGAAAATAGGATGTATGTTTATACACCTGCTCTAATGATTTCAGCTCAACAGCTTGAAAATGGTTGACCGCAGCTTTGCTTCTTGGACCCCTAATAAAGCTCACTCAGCCGAATCATTGCCGCGGGATATATGTAACCCCCAGTGATCACATTACGTGAAATCGTTTCCACTCTAAGTAGGCATCTCAGTAAGAGACCAGAACCCATCAACCTGAACTTTGAGCATTTGGACATAATGAGTGGATCATATAACCAATGTGAAGTGATTCTTGATATTCAGTAGGAATCCAGAAGAAACCTCAGGCCTTGCGACAGTCTGGGCCTGTTGAGCAGTGGTGATTGTGTTAACGTTGCTGATTGTTTTCACTGCTGTGATAATTCTTGTCTTATTTCCTTATTAAAATAAATGTATGTCTTCATCACCCTCTCACCTCCCCTGCTCGCTGCTTAATGGAAATGTGATTGTTGTGACAGTAAATTCCTGTTTGATGTGCTGTAACAAGACAGCAATTTCCTTAAGAAAATGAGAGGCAAGTAATCACCAGTGTACACACAATGGCTGAAGCTAATTTAGCATTGGTTAATCGAAAGTTCGCAGTAGAGATATGTCTGTGCTTTTCCGTGGTCTGTGGAGCTTTGAGACGTCCCTCTTTGGTTGCTTGGTTAAAGCTGAAGTGTGTAGTTTCTGCGTCACTAGCTTCACCAAACAGAATTGCAAAAATAAAGACTGTTACCAAATGGGTTCTCTGAAGACTTTCATGCTTTCACTTCATTAGGTTAAGCCATTGTTGTTTGTTATGCTTGACTTGTTGTGTCTCCCTTAATACATTTAAGATGAAATGAAGTCATTATGTCAGATCTTCTAATCACGGTAATTCCTCTTGTCTGAGATAATTGCACATTCCTGTGTTGATTGGAGTTAAGAGATTGGTTGACGATGCAATGCCTTATGTGCTTAAAAACGTCTAAAGGCAGAAGTACAATATTTGTTTTTCCATGTTGTGATATTTGGTGAATCCAATTAGGAATTCAATATGACCTGAACCCAGAGGTCGCATTAACCGAAAATATCCCGTCATTGAGTGCTCTCTAGATGACTATCATGTTAGTGGTAAACGAATGGCTTCTCTGAGGAGTATGGGGTCTCTGTAGAACAAAAGTTGGAGTTTCTAAATTTGTGGGTGTTTTCAAACTGATGGGTGTTTATAAATCATGCAATGAAAATGATCCCCTTCACCCACCCCTAAACCCTACCCACACTGTGCTGTGGACAAATCTGGCAACGCAGTGGAAAACACCCCTCTGTTTATGGCCTCGCCCACTGATCGAGTAACTCTAGTAACCTGTACTTGTCTCTGGGTGACGTTGTTTACAAGCTGTCTTTCTGCAGTTGAAACACTGATTTAGAGCAATTACATTAGAGACATGAAACAGATTTTGGTAAGTTGTACTGTATCTTTCAACATATTTTCTGATGTTCGTTCATGTTTATTTAGTTCTGTAACGTAGTAAAGAGGAAGGGATGACCCGCTTTGCTTGAACTGAGGCACTACACTGAGATCTCGTGCCACATTAAAGAGCGCCACAAATCCAGCCTATAGGCTAGTTTTAGTTCTGGCAGGTCACGTTAGTCAAACTCGCATCAGCTGACTGTCAGCTGATCACGTCTACCTATGGGAATACGATGCCTATCACAGCATGCATATAGAAGCTCCTTCAGTATTATCAGCTGCTATCGCTTTCTCCGGAGCTAATTACCCTCCTCCATCCCCAGCTCCTACACTCCTCAGTTAGGATTTGGCATCTGATGCCCCCTGAATCAGAATAAATTCCCGAATTAGATTGTACATTTTTAGATTGACATTAATGCTATCTGCAATGCATTGTTGCTTCTGTTCTTTTTACCCTAGGGGGTTTACCACTGCTCTCCCTGCATGCTAGGCTTATCCATGCTTTTTGTTGTTGTTGTTTAATTCTGCTGTAAAGTTGGCCATTTTAACATGGGGGAGATACAGATTTGACTCCCTTTTGGAGCCTGTCTCTAGCGGCCAGTCAATGAATTGCAGTTTAAGTCACTTCCGGGTTTGATTTGTAAGACCGCTGAAATCGCTCCAATGGCGGCAGCGAAGAGCGGGCGAAGGGATCTGCGCGTCCGGTGTTCTCAGCTGGGCAAAATGGATCTAATTCCAATTCCTCTTTATCTGACTCCATTTTATTATAATTTAGAATTTAGATTAGAATGCCAATTTGGTTATTTGGTCATTTATGTTTAATAGTTAGACACACATTTAATTATTCCGTTTAACCCTTTGTGGAAAGTACCCATTCATGATCTCATAGAGATCGTTATTAATTCCAGAGTAAGTCAGAATAAATCAAAATGTAACAATTTATTAAACAGTCAGGTATAATTCCAATTACATAATCAATTCAAAGATCCTCAACACATCGAATACTCTTAAGTAAAGAGATGCGTTCCTGACTTTCCATAGGTTACGTAACGTTGACTGGACACAGCAGTGCGGGCGAATCTGAATACAAAATTGCGCCTGACTCTTCTGCTACAGTGCCTTAAGTATTCAAATCTGACAATTAACTTCTTTAAAATGGTAACATATGTTAACAAAGGAATTTACATTTAATCACTCTCTCAGACCTGTATTGACAAGACCAAATGGTTGAGTCACACCTACCATACTATATATGCAACATCTCTTTAAACTCTTAAAACCATTGTTATCTTCTTGAATATTTCTGTGGGGATGAGATATTTGTACCTGTCGCACTAAGACATTTCCAATGATATCAAACACATATATATTGTTTAGTATTTGTTCATTTTTAGATCATATAGATTTTGGGTATATTTTCAATGGTCACAGCTTGAGGGGAAGTAGAATGGGGGGAGAAATAAATACATGTAAATAAGAGCCATTCTAAGTTGATTCACTCAGTGTGACGTTGTCTGCGAAAAGTTTTCTTTGTCCTCAACCAGACAAGCCGGCATCACTTTTTAAAGCCTTTCAGATTCAAGAGAGACTGCGCGAGGTTGCACCATAAAAAATTGCACCCAAAATTAGTTTTCTGGGAAAAAAGGTTGTTGGGTAACACTTTATTTTAAGGTGACATAGCTGCACATTACGACATACTATAGTAATAGTAGTACATTATGCATAATTATAAGTAACTAACCCTAAACCAAACCCTAACTGCAACTCTATAAGTACACATAGTTCATTAATATTACTCAGTACATATTTGAGTAAGTATAAATGTAACTACGGCACCTTAAAATAAACCGGTTGTTGTCGTTAGCCAGGCCAGCACTGGCCTACATTGCACATGTATGTCATGGTACAGTGCTTGACCCTCAGGCAGCTAATACTCACATATTGATTAGGTTGATCTTTCCACCCGCTCTGAGCACCGTGGTGAAGTTTTTGTTCTGCTTGGCATCTCATTTGATCTTTTTAATTTCATTTGTAATTCCTGAAGACTAATCCACTTAGAGTTTCAATCAAGATTTGAATAAGCACCGTATCAGCTTCCGTTTCACGAGAGCAACAAAACTATTACAAAGACCAACTCAATGTTTTTGTTGCTTTACTTAATATTTGCTCTTATGAGAACCCCTATGTAAGTTTACTTTGTGCCTCAGATAAAAATCTATAAAGAGGTCTGGTCTGCAGAGATGAACGTAATGCTCATTGACGTACAATACTTGTGTTCTAATAGGCCAGACCGGCCTCCAGTCCCCCGGGGCCTAAAGTAATTGATCCTACTATCGTTAGCTCCATGCTAATCCATCATTGAACAGCTCATTTACAGTAGAGCCACTGTATTCTCTCTTCTCATACCCACACAACAACAGTTTCCCTGCACAATGCTGCACATTCGCTGTAGCGTATCATTTACACTGGACTAACTTTAGATTTTGTTATGGGAAAGATAAAGAAATGGAAGCTTCCTTCAGTTTCACACTTTGCCACCATAAGGAGCAAGTCGCGGTCCCGGAAGAGCGTCGAGGTCTGTCTTAAGCACTCTTTTAGGGGTTTTGCACACTAGAACCTGGTTACTGGACGCACAGTTGGTGTATCTGCTGGAACGGACCCAGGCGGGCCCCAGTCCTCCTCCTCGTGCTCAATCGCTCTGCTCTTTCTCTCGCACTTCCTCTGCAGATGGCGGGAACGAGGATACCATAGACCTGCAGAGCAGCAGCTTGGATACCCTTCACAACTTCACTGGACAAGGTAGGCTGTGGTTATATACGTTTACATTTTTTTGCTCACCAGCCACTGTGGCTAGTGGTTTTCCATCATTTCCATCATATTCCAAGTCACTAGCCACAATTCTGACATTTAGACCATGGGGAAAAACTGCCATATAGATATTTTTTATATTATCTCATAATTTGGCAGCAGGTATATTAGGCTGCTGTCACTTTAAGACCTGACGCACGGATCTATTAAAGGGATAGTTCACCCAAAAATGAAAATGATCCCATGATTTACTCACCTTCAAGCCATCCTAGGTGTGCATGACATTCTTCTTTCAGACGAATACAATCAGAGTTATATTAAAAATGTCCGGGCTCTTCCAAGCTTAATAACGGCAGTGAATGGCTAATTCATTTTTGAAGTCCATAAAAGTGCATCTATCCATCATATAACTGCTCCACACGGCTCCGGGGGGTTAATAAAGGCCTTCTGAAGCGAAGTGGCACATTTGTGTAAGAAGAATATCCATATTTAAAACTTTATAGACTAAAATAACTAGCTTCTGGTGGTCTATTATTTCAGATGCCTTTTTAAAAGACTGAAAAATGTATTGTATATAAAAATTCAACCTGCCAAAGTGGCTGCGTTACACGCCACTGCTGAACTTAGCTTAGTTGTGACACTGCTAAAAAAAGAAAATTATTGCACCATTAATCTTAGTTGAAACATAACTTTACTTATAGAGTAGGGCAGTGAAATTAATCGTAATTGATTTTTTATTTCAATTTTGGCTTCCAACAATAATGAAAACAAAATAATCAAGGAAAAACTATTATTTTGCCGGTGCCGCATTCCATCCCACGCACCTTGCTTTCCTTCACAGCAGTGCATTTTCATTCCTCCTAAAAAGATCAATCTTAATATCCAAATCAGCCAAATAAATGTTGTAAACTGCAATCTACTGTTGCTAAACTGCAGGACATGCTTGATATTAAACAGTGTTATTAAAAGCACACCGCAAAAGAAACACTGTTACCTAGGCGGCTTTCTGTGTGCACAGGTAAGTAAATGGGCTTCTGATACACACCTAAACACGTACACAAAAATTTCAAAAAATTTCTGGAGAGTATTCATGTAAACAGTGGGTTATGTCTTAAGTAAATGTACACAGTTTAGAATGAAAACGCATGTGTAACAGTATATTGGATCCGTGCAGCTCTTAAAGTCACAGCAGCCTAATATTCCTGCTGCTGTCTGTCATTAATGATAATCAAACAACAAATGATCTTGACTGAATAACTGGTCACACTTTAGTTTAGGGTCCTGTTCACACTATTACCTAACTACTAACTACAAATGTTCCTCAATAAACTCCTAATTACTAATGCTTATTAATCGTTAGTAAGGTAGTTGTTAAGTTTAGGTGATTAAGGGATGTAGAATATGGTCATGCAGAATAAGGCATTAATATGTGCTTTATAAGTACTAATAATCAGACAATATCCTAGTAATATGCATGCTAATAAGCAACTAGTTAAGAGTGAGAACTGGACCCTAAAATAAAGTGTTACCAAAGTGTTACCAAATAAATACTTAGTATATTTAGTAAGGAATAGTATAAAATAATAATATTTAATTAATATTAACATTACACTTACAATGTTTGCGGGTCAATTTTATGGTTAAATGCATTTTTTTATTTCCATTTCTCAGCGACCCCTAAAGCTATTTACATTTATGCATTGCAATGTAAAGGGGCACTAAATTACAATGCACTGCTAAATATTTTTGAGTTGCATCGTTAAACTGAAATGAAACGCTACATATAAACTAAATATTTACGGAAGCCTCTGACCAGGAACAACGGTTGGAATAAAACAGCAGTTTTACCTGATGTAAAACTCCTCGTGTTTTACGTGACTAACTTCAATATAGAAAGGACATATATGATGATGCTAACATTTAAACTCGCAACTCATCAACAAGATCTAAATAGTGCTCCTCTGACTATCAAAAATGGCGCCAAAAATGTGATTGGTTCTTCATTACATGAGATGGAGGATGATTTGAGAGCTGCTGTGGAGGGTAAAATGCATTTTGCCCCACAGGAATACTATATTAGCTTGGCAACAGAGTCAAAGGAGCACAGCTTACTTAAGTAATAACATTCAAAAATAGCCTTTATAAGTAAGATAAAACATTTTGAAACAGCCATTAATGGATCTAGATGCTTTTTTGACAGGAGGATGTAGTTACACCATGCTAACAAGCCAAACCTCTTGGTTTGAACCTACAATATTTTTCTGCTCTACTCAGTTATTATAATTAACCCAATAAAGCACACTGTATCATATTTTATATACATTTTGAACGCCTCTATATTATCAACCTGATCACTTGATCTTAAGATGTATATGCATTTGATGTAAGTAGTTTGTTAAATTGTATAAGATCTAATGGATTTTCAGGCTTTCAATTATCAGAATTTCAACTTTCTGGAAATATAATTAATATCAACTGCACCAAATTGCACTATATCATACTATATGAGCCTTAAATGCCTGATGTATTACATATGAAACTTTTAAAAATGTATATATATTTTGTCTAAAGGTTCAATAAATTGTTCCATTTAAAAAATAAATATTTTTCTAACTATGTTTTCATTTGTAGCGCTTTACAAGGTTAAACAACTCTTAATACTTGCCCTTCTGTAATGTTTTTTGAAGTTTGCCACATGTCCGATTAATTACATTTTCTTCATCTCATGTGTGCTCCAATCCTGTAGGTGTCAGTATAGACAGTGACTGTGCCTTTGAGGGGGACTATGCTGTGCCACCGCTTTCCATGGCTGAGGGGCTGCAGCACATCCGTATCATGGAGGGAGTGTCCCGATCTCTGCCGTCATCGCCTCTGCTCACCCACCAGACCTCCAGCTCAAGACTGCCATGCGTGAGGAAGGTCTACGGCACGGCCACAGGTACCAAACTCTCTCACAGGTGACACCATCGCATCTCTGAAATGTTCAGGAAGTTTTTCATTTTAGTACCCTCATGCAAAGAGAAGGATGCTGTTTTATATTGCCACTGAGACAGTATATAGAGTATAAACATTATTTTATTTTATTATTTTATTTTTTTATTGTATTTTATTAAAAATTAATTTATTTTTATTTGCTTTAATTGCCAAAAAACAATCCACAATTGCATTTCTATTACTTTCCAAAACAGGAAAAAATACTGAGATTGATTATGTTGGTCAGAAGAGGGAAAACGTATTAGCTGATGAGTTAGAAACACATCAGCGTTAACTACAACCCCATTACTAGAAAAGTTTTGTAAATTTTGTAAAATGCAATAAAATCAAGAATCTGTGATTTGTTACAAACTAATTTTGATGTTGGTGGCTGCAACACACTCCAAAACAGTTGGGACAGAGGTACGTTTAGCACTGTGTCACAACCTTCTTTTAACCTGTTAACCAGCGCCCCAATTTTTGAAATTTTCTGAAAAACGACATTCCCAAATGAAAATGTCTGCAGCTCTTAAACCCTATGGTCTATATTCATAAATCTGGTCTTATTTTAAACTAGACACTTAAAATAGTGTTACCCAGAGTCATAATAGCTCAAAGTTGTATATGATCAGAGTAATATACATGTAAATATACATATAAGTGACTCACGTTTTTATTTTTATTATTCACTTAGGGAAAAATTATGAGATTTTAATGTTAAGGTCCTGAAAATAAGCATAATATAAAACTGAATGTCTGATCATGTTTTGATTCAAATTTGAGGATGATTCTGTCAAAAATGTAGCTTCTGTAAGCTTTTATATCAAGAAAAGACTAGGCGTCCTTTCCAAAGGGCTTTTATTTTAGAACATTTGTAATTGCAAAGAGTAGTTTTTTTATTCAAATAAATCTGCAATAAACTGCTGATTATGATTAATTTACAGTTACTGAAAAACTAAATGAACTATTTACAGAATTTTTAAAGTGTAAAAAACTAATTTAGTTGATAAAAACAGTCTGTCATAGAGCCTGCGCGCTGCACTGCAGTGTTGCGCAATCTGACTGGCAGGCGCTTGGCTGCTATGGAGATTGTGACTAGAGGCATATTCACCAATAATGCTTACAAACACAACGTAAGATAATGCCTTGTGATTAGTTACTACGTCCGTCAATCAAACCTTTGCTGGCAAGGCATTGGCTAGGCATTGATTGCCTTCATCCAACGAAAACCATGCGCGCTTTGATTGACAGCTGGCGGAGCGAGTAATGCGGCAACTCTGTGTAATGACTCGTCAGAAAGCCTGTGATTGAAGCAGAGAGACCTGGGAGGTTTAACGTGACAGGAAGAGTCCACAGCACAGGGAGATCGTCAGAAAGCAGATTTGAATCACTATTTCATTGAAAATGGACACGATTGATTACTCTAACTCAAAACGCCCAAGCAAACAAAGGAGTATTTTTAGTTTTTTCCTTATTTTTCGTTGTTTTGGATTAAAAAGTGGGATGCATTTGGAAGAGTGGACTCTTACGGACATGTATGCGGTTGTTTTTGGATTGGTCCGATCTGATCTGCGATAGGAGATGAAAGATGAGTACTGCGTTCATTATGCTAATGTTTAAATAGCTACTGCTACAGCATTTCATTTAACCTTTTCCTCTCTGGTGTATTTATTGCAAAAACGAGTTCAGAACATGAATCTCGAGTGTTTTAGCTTTCAAATGATGCATAGTTTGTGATGGTTGATTAAATAGTTTGTATAAAACAAAAGTGAATAAAAGTAGAGACACGCCCACTTACGTCAACCCCAGCCCACGAACCGGTGCGGGTTAACTCGTTACACTTTTTAATCATTTGGGAATTGACGATACTAATTGTTGAAGTTTTCCAAGTGAAATATTTTCCCAATCTCGCCTCATACAAGAAAGCTGCTCAACAGTCCGTGGTCGTCGTCTGATTATCCTTTTCATGATGGGCCATACATTTTAAATAGGAGACAGATCTAGACTGCAGGCAGGGCTTGACATTAACACCCACCAACACGCCAAATGCGTGTGTATGTCAGCAGTGGCGTGTAATGCAGCCACTCCTACTAGCCACTTTGGCGGCTTGAATTTTATATACAATACATTTTTCAGTTGTAGTCTTTTAAAAAGCCATCTGAATTGATAAATTAAGTGCAATGGAGTGTTGTCAAAAATATAGATTTTTCGATACACACAGTATCAAAGCTGAAATATCTGAAACGCTTCCAATACTAATTTCCCGCAGAATAGATACACGACACCAGCTGCTCTTTCTCTCTCTCTCATCTCTCCGACAGCGAGTTACACACAAACCTGTCTCTCCTCTCACTTGTTTCATATGCTCTGGATGAATATTGTTGGTGTTCCGCTGCTTATTGGGCTTAAACGGTCAAATACGCACAAAATAATGTCAAAATGCCGGTTTTGGTGAGTATTCACTAATGTTTAAAGTGAATTTAAACAGTTAAGAAAGAAAACGCATGTGTAACAGTGTAATGGATCCGTGCGTCGGCTCTTAAAGTGACAGCAACCTAATATACCTGCTGCCAAATTATGAGATGATATTAAAATGATCTATATGGCAGTTTTCCCCAATGCTATTGATGTCCAAATTGAGGCCAGTGAAAATGCTGAGTGGCTATTAACTTTGAAAAACCACTAGCCATAGTGGCTGGAGAGCAAAAAAGTGAATGTCAAGCTCTGAATGCAGGTGTGGAGTGTCTACAAATCCGCTCTGTTGTAGCACGTGCAGAATGAGGCCTGACATAGTCTTGCTCTAGTCTTAAAAAAGATGTCATCTTGATGGCAGTATATGTCTCCGTACAATCCCAATACATGCCTCCACGTCAGTGGTACCTTCACACATTTGCAAGTCACCCATGCTGTTTGCACTGACGACGATGAGAGATGCTTGCTTTTGCATCTGTCGCTGATGAAAGTATGGATGCTCCCTTTCGTCTTTGGGACCAAGAACTAGATGTCTGTTTTTCCCAAAAACAAGCTAAAACGTGGACTCATTTGAACATATTTCCAGTGTGTTTCGGATCATCTAAGATGAGCTCGGATTTCTCTAGATTCCCTGAATCTTCTCACAATATTATGTATGGTAGATGCCCAGTAAGCAATTTTGCATTTAAAGACATCTAATAGCCATCCAAATGTCTAGGCTAAAATGTCTGATGTCTAGGCTAAAAGATAATTTAATAGACGTCTAACCATAGGCAATAGACTAGCCATCAATCGTGGCTACGCATCAAAGAAATGAAACCAAATACCTTGTAATCACTGTTGACTTTGCTAATGTAATTGAAAATCATAAATCTCATAAGTTATTTTGCCAAAAACGACATGTAACCAAATACACTATTATTTTGGCTAGAAGTGTGTTACTCATAACCGCACTATATTGAGTCTATAGTTAGCCGAGACGGTGAAATGACGCTATTGCTTGCTAGGTGGTGTACAAACTAAATTCTTTGCAATCTTGCTTTGAGAAATGTGATTTTTGAATCGTTTGACAATCCTCTCATGAAATGATGCACAAAGTGGTGAGCCATGACCTATCTTTGCTTGCTAAAAGGCTGAGATGTTCTTTTATTACCCAAACATGATACCATCACCTTATTACAGGTTTGCCTGCTAATTGTGGACTGTTTCAAAAGAGTTTAACTTGGATATTCCATAATCTTTTCACTTTTATTTTGCCTCTGTTCCAACTTTATTAAAGTGTGGTACAGCCATCAAAATATAAATTTGTTTATATTTACAAAAAACAATTAAAGGGATAGTTCACCCAAAAATGTTGAACACGAAAGAAGATATCTTGAAGGAGACCTGGTTACCAATATTCTTAATATATCAGTAAATGATGACAGAATTTTCATTTTTGGGTGAACTATCCCTTTAAGTTGGTCAGTGAAAACATTGGAAATCTTTTATTTGTTCTTTTGTCAGTTAAATAAAGGTTGAAGAGAATGAACCAATCGCAGATTGTTGATTTCATTGCATTTTACAAAATGTCCCAACTTTTCTGGAAATGGGGTTGTAGTTTTCTGTAATTGAATACCAACGTAATATAACACAAAGTATAGTGTTATAAATGTACATTCATTTTTGAAAACATCTGTGAAAAGATCCCAAACAAAAAAATATATAATATATGTGAAACCTATCAAACTTCTTTTAATGAAATGTTTTATTTGAAAAGACTGCTACATTTGTGCTATGCTGTAATATAATGCATTTTTAAATGTGCTTTGGGTGTCCAAACACTGTCAGAGCCACTGTATTTGCTGTTGGATGTGTCCACTAGGGTGTGCCAGCCACATATTCCTGCTGAAGCTCGAACAGACACACGTTACAGCAGCAGAGTGCCATTTTAATGATTGAGTGTATTTTGTGATGGTTTTCAATCATTTATCAAATATGAAAGCGTCTGAATGTAGGTTTAGACCAACAACAAAAAAAATAGTTCTCATTATAAATGATTGCATTCTTATCAAGATCACATCCTTGCACTTTCATCTATTGTGAAATCAAGAGCATTGTGGGAGTTTTACTGAAAAGGACAGCGGTGTTGTTGATATGAGTCACTCAGTGGCTCTGTTATTGCACTTTGCGGTGTTAATGTCTCTTACTGCTCTGATTTAAGGTTCACTTTCATCCAGATTGGATGGTTCGTTTCAGAGTTTGGACTTTGTGCTTTATAGTTTACAGAAAACAAAATGGCAGCAGTGTCATATGTATAAAAAGAGGGGGTAGGGAGAAGTGTAATGTTCTCACACACACAGATACTTACTATCCACGAGCCAATACTCTTAACAATTTAATTCCAGAAAGCGACCTAAAAGATGAATGGTTAGAGAGTCATCTAAACCTGTTTAGGAGCCTCAGAAAAGTGGTTTTACCAATTTGGAGGTCTTCTACATTCGCCCCCAGCATTAATTGCAGTGTGTTTTTGCCGGCTGATTTGTAATTCTCCAGTGTAAGCAGTGTTTGCAGAGCGTCTCATCTCTGCTAATGAAAGTCAGGCCTCTTTATGAGCGCCGTTTCATCCCGTTTTTCATGCGTTTTCTGCATATTCATGAGAACCTGGTTCTTTTGCATTTAAGAACCTTCCTGTTGTTATGGAGAGAATATACCATGAACTGAGAGTTAAACAGGTTTATGTTCAGTAAAAATTGATGAAAGAAAATCATGTCCTATATGGTGTGAAATATAAATATAAAGGATAGATTTGAATCCGTTCCACTTTGCCAGGTTGGTTTATAAAGCGAAACATGTTCACAGTTTAATTTCTCCCAAATGGCTACATAAAGACTTTTAAAATGGAAGATGGCTATTTGTATAACTTTTTTTACTTTATTACTGTCATTTTCAAATAAATGTATTTTCCTCTGATCAGTTGACTTTTTGAAAGCTTGCTTCATAGTGTGACAACATGCCCTGCTGAGGGAACCCCTTCGGTGATTGGAAAGATTCAGTACATTTCCATTTTTGTAGACATAGTCAAAGTATGTGCCAGTGCAACTTTCCCCTGTATTGCATTATATGAATTACATTTTCAGGCAGTATTTTTCGCTGTGTTTGCAGTGCATACATCTTAGGTCAGAAGCATGAGGCGGTATCAAACCTCAGTACAGCGGAGGCAAGAGATTTACTGTAGCTGCAAATGTTTGTAGCAGGAAATCTGATGTAGTGTTATTCAGGTAACTATAGCTATAAACATGTCGGTTTAACTGGCTGTAAGTAACTTACCCAGCAAGACTCTGTCCTAAAATTTAAAAAAAGTGCATAGAGGAAGGCAGTTACTATGATGTCAGCTATAGCAACTCCTGTGAGAATGCAATACTTGCAACACAGATTCATTGGAAAAACATTGCATTTCTGGATAACTATACAATTCACTGCAGTTTCCAGCTTAAATGAACTCTAGTGGAAGTAAAACACCAACAACTTTTATTCCTTTTCACACAAATTATTGATCCATAAAGGCTTATTTTTCCACAGTTTATCTGTTATGCCCTTAAACACTTTTAGCATAGTGCATGATTTGTAAACTAATGCATTTTGATAATTTTGATGTTTGCTTCACATAACTAGCTCCATATGGCTTTTCTGGTGTAGTAAACTCTCTCTTGGTTGCTCACCTGGTACAGGATTGCTCTTCTGATGTGAAGCGATCGGGTATGAGTCCCGTGAAACACGAGTCGCGATAAAACAGCTCAAAGACTTGTAAAAGCAAACAAAGTCCCTTTAAGATAAGTCATTTCAATCGCTGGCCATCTTTGAAACGCCTCTCAGGCATGCAAGTGCAGCTCCTATCTCTTTGAATTGGGAAACATCATATTCTCCAAAACTGTTCGCCAAGCTAAATGTCATATTTGAAATATCCAATGAAATCTGACAACAATTGTCTCATCAATTTTGTTGATAAATGCTCAAAAAAAATCATTTTTCAGCCTGGACAAAGCTAATGCGGATGTGCGGGTCTCAAAACACTGCCTGTTTCTATAGCAACCGGAGCTTCTAACGGCAGCTGCAGTGACACGATGACTTTACTAATCAACGATTGGCTCTTTCATTTAGAAGGCGGGGCTTATTTGCCATATTGCACTTTCTCTCATTCATAAGTAATCGTGCACCGTCTTACTATATGTAAAGTATCTGAAGCAAGTTATAATGCCATGGATGCTTCAGCAATTTGCTTTTAACAGTATCGGTTAGGTCTAGTGTAGATGGCACGTTATTTCAAAATGCGATGGAGCATTAACCTTTTAGCGCCACTCAGCGGACATTTCATTTCTGAACTGCCACAATACAAACAACCAAATTAATCACAGCCAGATTCATGTCCTTCAATTTGTGGATAAAACTCAACTGAACTGAAATTTCACTTTCTCACATAATTTGATATTGGATATCGACTGAATTGTAAAAAACTCATTTTTCATAGTTGTAAATAAGGGTGTGTTCACACTTGGCCTGTTTGGTTTTATTCAAACATGCGATTTCTCTGTTAGTGCGGTTCATATGAATGTGTGAACTCCATCTGAACCCGGGTGCGCACCAAAAGCAGATCAAGGCCACGGAAAAGATGGGTCTCGGTCCGCTTCCAAACAAACTTGGGTGTGGTTCGAGTGAAATATGAACTCAACATGGACCAAAGACATGTAAACAAACCAAAAACGGGACATGATGTCATAAGATGCGACCCTAAAGGACTGAATGCTCAAGCAAACATGTTTTTTTCTCGTCATAGTCGCAATGTTTGCCCATCACAGTTCAGTACATCCATCCTTCAGAACCGCATCTCCTCGCAGCAGATCTACGTTTGTGTGTGACGGAGGGATTCCTGCCACTGTTTTGACTCCTTTACACTTTTAATTCACGATTTCTCACCTGATAAAATACCATTATATGTGGCACACACACAATGAGCAGATTTAGCCCAGCACACAGCATTGTTTTAGATGTTCACGAAGTTACGACACGAAATATACGTAATAAAAGCTGAACAATCAGGTTGTGGACACATCCCTATGCCTTTAGGTTGAGTATCTTTAGGTTTGATGTGAACGCTAAGCGGACCAGGACTAAAATGTTTTTTTTCTGGTCCAGACCAAACGAACCAAGTGAGCCGAACTAAAAGTATATTCTAAAAGTAATTTCTGTGTAAACATTTTTCTTCACAGTTTTTTTTTTTTCTGTGTATGGTATCAATAAAAGGTAACAAAAGGGCAAGTGTAACGTAACCCCCTCCGTCCTCTTAGCTTTCCTTTTTTTTCTCCTTCTTTATCTCTCTCAGTCCATTTGTCTGTGATTGCATAGTGGTGAAGAGAAGGAGAAAATGGCAGATTGTATCCATCTCTTCAGATTTGAACAAAGCCCAGCAAGAGAGCAGTGACCTTTTTAACAGATCAATCACATCCTGATTTAAGCGTCCCAGGGCGAGGCGGGGGGTCTGAAGCGGCCCCTCCTCCATCACTTCAGCCTCAGTGCGTAGTGAAGGTGTGCGGACGCCTCCCCTGAAGAACCACCAGTTCTTGATTGAAAATGCCACAAGGCCTTTGTTTTCTCGGATTGAATGCTGTTTCTCTCAGGTGCTTTGCTGCAACGTCAATTAACTTCTGTCGACACTTGCAGGGAGGCACTTAATTCACCTCAGCGCAATCAAGTCCGATATATAGCACCCCGATGTGGTTTAGCTGATTTATTGAGATTTTATAAGGCTGTATGTGTCGTCTGTTGAGGCCGCTTTGTCATTTCTTACGGCTGTTGCCCAGTGGTAAAGAAACTGTGATAAGGGCCGATGAGCATTTGAGAGATAACTTGCTGATTCCTCAAAGTGCACTACAAGATTACGAACATAGGGAACAGGATATGATGTCACTCTCTGATACTCTTTTAATAAATAATAAAGAGAACATTATCAGTTAAAATGTGATAATATACCATAGATTTTTTTTTTATTTATTACTTGAGACACTTTTCCCAATTCTTATTAACAACACCCTGATTCAATTCATTTCCAGTTTTAATTTGATCTGATTCGATTCTGGCTCAATGGGTAGAAAATTCTCTCACTTCTAATGCTGTAAACTATACAGGGCAGTGTTTCAGACAGATTCAAACAGGTTACCCGTCTTTTTGAGTTCTTAAGATTCACTCGTTTTGGGAATTGAATTTGGGAATGTTTCTGATTCACTGAAAAGAATCAGCTCATGAGAGTTATCAAGAATCAAACTTCACAGATCACAATAGTGGCCCTATCATACACCCAGCATAATGTGATGGCAGGCGCAAGTGTTTTTTGCTAGTTTTTAGCCCGATACAGTTAATCACATCCAGTGTCACGTTGTTTAAATAGCAGATGCACTCGCGCCCATCTGTTCGCCCATGGGCATGTTGGTCTAAAAATTCACTGAAAACTGTCTGAAACCTGTTCGCAGTATTTTTTGTGTTATTTAAAGGGCACGTTAGTAATATGCGGCTATAGGCATATACAGCACGCATACACTCTTCTTATTACACACACAGGGACGCGCATAAGCACACACACATGCCAAAAATTAAAAATAAGAGGAGTCCTCCTCTGGAAAAGCGTCATGCAAATAGTGAATCCGCCATGGTAAGCGCAACTGGCTTGTAAAAGGAATGGGAGATGAGACTCTGATTGGTTTATTGCACGTAACTCCCAAAACACACCCATGACTTATTAAGAGACTGGGTTGTACCTAGTCTCTTAATGAGTCATGGGTGTTTTTTGGGCATAACGCATTTTGACGTAACGCATTTTAGACCATGCATCTGGCTCGCAGACCATTTTTTCCCTCATTAAACTAGCAAAAGTGGATTCGGACCTAAGTGCACTTGCGCCGTGTGCTTCAGACCATGTGCACAGATCATTAAATGTCATCGTTTTATGTTTTTGATTCACTGAAAAGAATCATCATATTAGAGTCATTTGCTCATGATTAGTGCTGCACTGGATTCATTGTATGTTCGTTTTTATGACATCACATGCAGAACAAGTGGTGAAGTTTTCTTTTTTGAGGATCACTGCTCTAGTGTGATCACCAGTGTTGTTGATTTCCCTGATTGAATCACATGATTCAC
Source organism: Gobiocypris rarus (assembly GCA_023029165.1). NCBI lineage: Eukaryota > Metazoa > Chordata > Actinopteri > Cypriniformes > Gobionidae > Gobiocypris > Gobiocypris rarus. The sequence continues at coordinate 3,683,860 of CM040920.1, read as the reverse complement.
TCCTCTGAACTTCAAGCCCCGTGCCACCCTCCTGTTCCAAACCCAAATTAACTACCATAATCAATAGCTTTACTGCTATCCCTATAGATCTCTATGGAAAGAGAAAGAAATTACATTTTCCCTCAATGCCCATTAATTGGCTTGATGAAATTACACCTCCTCTTGGCTGTCGATCTGCTTCCACTTTTCCTCCTCAATCCATACCACAATTACATTTCAATGATTAGCCCTTTTTTCAATTCTCAGTAACTCTTCTTGAGTACAGCCGGTTGAAGAAGGACTGTAAAAGACTTCCAAAAAGACTTCAGACCTGGTACTGAGATCCATCTCTGGTGGATTGATCACAAGTGGTCGAGTGAGGCACAATGCAGTTTACACCTCCTAGTAACTTGTCTCCTGTGACCAAGAACAAACCTGACCTATTACAAAAAAAGAATTTGATATTTCTAGCATAATTCTGTTATTTTAGCGCAATATTAGATCGCAACATGCTTTATAAGATCTGTGTCACTGCTGATTGTTAGAACTCTTGTTTCAACCAAGAAGTTGATTGACGGCGAATAGGCGGTCCTTCACTTTGGACACGTGCATTATGAATACCGAGATAAATAGAAAAATGGTAAATAGGAAAAAAAATAAAAATAATTAGATATCGCCATACTTCCTCCATATCGATTATTCACAGTACATTAAGACAATTATTTAGTACTACAAATTTTCTGAAATGTTATTTAAATATGCAAATTAGCCATTTATGCAATTAAATATGCATATATTTCCAAAACAGAAATCTGAACACTGGATAAAGCCAAGTTCAAAATTATTCTGTTGACATATTAAGAGTTAAATCACCTTTGAAAAACACATATTTCTTTTTATCACTCAATAAATCAGAAAATACTGTCAACAGTCAGATCTTTTTTTATATATATATATATATATATATATATATATATATATATATATAGGCGAAGGATGTATTAACACACACCTGATAAAAACATTAGAATATTATGGGGAAAAACTCTAAAATTTGGTGTATGTAAAGCTGCTGAAGTGGAGATTTCTGAATGAGAAGGAGAAAAACCAGTGTTTTTGCTTGTAATGCCTTGCCTTAAAACCAGGAGTAAACATGGTCACAGCTCAGGGACGGGCTCAGAAAAGGATAACTTTAAAGCTTGTCTTTTCTCACTTCATCTCTTTTGGCTTCTTCAAATCGCTTCCCAATTATGAGCCCATCCCCAAGCTCCCAGCCCTCCAGATCCTCCCACAGCCAGTCATTTGTTCAGCTAAATGGAAATGTGACATTTACAGCTGGAATTCTGCTCAGGTGAAGAGGAATGGAGTGAGGATGAGTCCAAATAATAAAAAGATGACCGGTAAATGAGGAAGAGTTCATAAATGTAGGAAGGCGCAGGCATTGATGACAGTTTTCCGCAGTGTTGTTTTTTAAAGCCTGTAGGTAGTATGTTATTTAGGACAGTTTACACAAAACACTCGTCTCCTTATCTCTGTGCTACTTTTTGAATGTAAACACTCTCTAGACGGACGTGGTTGTCCGTTGTGCTCCCGTCTTGTAACTTTTGCTGCATCTCTAAACAACCAATTTAATGAAGCACTTGACCATGCACGGGATCAATATTAAGGCAGAAAGTTGCATGGTATTCGACTGTAAAAAGATGCATTCCTTTGCATTTTAGTTGGTTCAATATTTGCCTGTACACAATGTAATTTGTTGATTTATTTATTATTTATAATATGTTCATGTTGTGGCAAAAAGGTTTCTCTTTCTTTGTTAATTTTGGCTAAGTTAGTGTCTGCTGGCGCACCCCTATCTAAAAAGCACAACCAGTTTTATTAATAATGTTACCCTGAGTGAGAAGTGTTTCCAGAATTAGTTTTAATTAAATTTTGTGTTTAATGTATTTTTGTTGATGTTGAAATGGATTTTAAAACATCTGGTATCGAAAAAAGTATCATTAGGAACCGGTATCGAAACTGAGGTATAGAAATTGCCTCCGGATCGAAAGATTTTGAACAATACCAAGCCCTAGAAAGGAATATTTAAGTAATGTGAAGAACGTTTTGTGGAATGGAACGATTCCTTCACTCTTAAAATTAAAGGTTCCAAAGGGGGATTTCGCAATGATGCCATTGAACCACCATCTTGGGTTCCCCAAAGAACCGTTTAGTGAGAAGTTCTCAAAAGAACCATTTTTCTTATTGTGAAGAACATTTTAATAAGCTAAGGGTGTGTTCACACTTGTAGTTCGGTTCGCTTGGTTCAATTGGTCCGGACCAAAAAAAAAAAAACATTTAGTCCTGGTCTGCTTAGCGTTCACATTGGGATTTTAACACCGAACCTAAAGATACTGAACCTAACGGCATAGGGATGTGTCCACAACCTCGGTCGGCTTTTATTATGTGTATTTTGCGTCGAAACTTCCTGAACATCTAAAACAATGCTGTGTGCTGCACTGTAACACCAACAGTTGTTCTTACTAAGACTTTTTTAGTAAACTTTACTTAATATCCAATCATTTGTTGAACTTGCTTAAAAAAATTTAGTAATATGAACTATCTGCATGCTATGCCTTTGTTACTTAGAAAACCCAAGTTAACACTACTTGACTGGTTTGAGTACCATTTTGCAAACCCAAAAAAATAAGTGGGCGGGCAAAGTGTTTTTAAGACAGGGCAATTTTTAATAGACTTTTCACTAATTTCCTCACCATAATTGTGATTAGTGTTCCCTTTGGTTGGGCACTTGGAACTTCATTCATATTATTTTAATTTTCTTCCTTTATTAATGCAGCATTGCAACAAGAAATCACAGTTATCTGATTTCAAAGGAAGGGAAGTAATACATAAATAAATGTTATATATTGTATACAACACAATTATATTTCATGTATTTTAAACATGTCTTGCTAATAATTATGGAATAATCTTTTAATTGGGTTGATATAATCCCTTAATATTTGTGACATCAGCAATTGACCATGTGTGAGTCACACACAGACTTCAACATTCAGCATGCAAAACACAACAATGGTAACAAGGATTTTTTACATTTAATTTATTTATTTATTTATTTATCATTAATAAGACCTTTACAAGTTTATTTGCTGTCATTATTGGGGTTATACTGACAGAAGACAAATGGTAAAATAAAGCCAAAAATAGTACAAATTAAGCAATTAATTTATTCATGCCGCATTGCACTCTGGGAGTACGCTTCCTCAGACCACAGATAGAATTAAGTTAACAAAACTTAAACGGTTTAAAACAATTAACTTACAGGTTTTGAGGTAATACGTTTCCTCAATTTTTTTTGAGTTATTTTAACTTATCCGGGTTTACAGTGTGGGCTAAATGTGCTCATTGTGTGGATGCCGCTACATATGATGGATTTTACCAGCTGAGAACTCGTGAAGAGCTTATTAAATGTGTAAAGGAGTCAAAACAGTGGCAGAAATCCCTCTGTCACACACAAATGTAGATCTGCTGCGAGGAGACGCGGTTCTGATGCCTGTATGGGCAACATTGTGACTATGACAAGAAAAAGCAGGTATTCTTCAGCGTTCTGTCCTTTTTAGGGTGACTTGTGACATCATGTCCCATTTCTGGTTTGTTACATGTCTTTGTTCTGTGTTACGTTCATATTTAATTCAAAACTCACCAGAGTTCGTTTGGAAGCAGACAGAGAACCATCTTTTCAGTGGTCTCGGGCCGCTCATTTGGTACGCAGCGCACCAGGGTTCACATTTATTTAAATCTACAGCACTAACAGATCCATCGAACCAGGGTTCACATTTATTTAAATCTACAGCACTAACAGATCCATCGCACCAGGGTTCGTTTGAATCAAACCAAACGTGCAGAGTGTGAACACACCCTAAAAAAACCCTTCTACACTGTCAGAAAAAAAGGTACATTGCTATCACTGGGGCGGTACCCTAAGGTACAAAACCAAAAAGGTACTAATATGTACCTTTAAGGTATTAATATATACCTTTAAGTTACTAATATGCACTCTTAAAGTACTGATATGTACATTTTAAGGTACAAATATGTACCATTTAGGGGTGAGTAAGGTACAAAGATGTACCTTTTCACTTTTGTACCTTAGGGTACCGCCCCATTGACAGCACTGTACCTTTTTTTCTGAGAGTGTATGTAGAACCTTTTGTGGAATGGAAAAGTTCCACTGATACTAAAGGTTCTTTATGGAAACATAGATGCCAATAAAGAACATTTATTTGAATAAAATCCCATAGAAAAATCCAAGCGGCGGATTAGTATTCCTATTGTACCGTGATCCTGATATCAATATAGTATCGCATCATTGGGTCCCTGTGGATGCCCATCCTTACAGTCCATTATTGTAAACGGGCGCAGCTGCATTTATGTCAGTGCACCCGGTGAATTGCATTTCAGCTTTCCTCAAACACAATTGATTTGTTCTTAAATGTTGGAGTAAATAATAGGCCTACTATTTCTTCAAGTGTTTTTTGTTTAGATTTAAACAGCACAGTTTAAATACACGGACTACTGCGTGCAGCATGGAGTGTGTTCTCCATAGCATACGGTGCATGTTCTGTCCAGCGTTTATCATGCAGGGCTGGTGCCTGACATTCAGAGGACAGAGAGACATCGAATGATATTAAACCCATAAATCTCTGTCCGTTTTACCAGAACAAATACAGCGCACAGAGTGAAATCAAGGCTGTCGGAAAGTTAGATAAATTCTGGCCAGATCGCAAACTAGCATTCAGGTCACATTTTGGCCAGACTGAACTGTTTGCTCGAATCACTGATGCGTTTAGGCTTCTTGATCTTTAATATTTAATGTCTTTATTTGAGAGCATCCAACACTAGCGACAACAGCATCGTGAGTCTGATTCTGGGGGAACATGGGTGGGACAGGAACCCCTGCTGTATAAATTGAGTTTAAAGGAATATTGATCAACTAAATGCAGCCTTGATGAGTAGAAGAGACATTACAAATCTCACCGACCCCAAACGTTTGAACGCACTGCATATGATATGCTAAGCCATAGTTTACTTTTATTTTATTGTTGAACTGGCAATGAAGCATTTAGTAGCTGTACTTTGAAGTTAACTACTTAATTACTTTAATACTTAGTCTTTATATAAAGCTTGTTGTAATTTGAATAATTGGAAGATCCCCTGCAATGCTGCCACGGACCACTAGTTGAAGACCCCTGCTCTTTTCTATTAAAGGGATAGTTTGGCCAAAAATGAAAATTAGCCCATGATTTATTCCCCTTCAAGTCATCCTAGGTGTATCTGACATTCTTCTTTCAGACGAATACAATCAGAGTTATATTAAAAAATGTGCATCTATCCATCATATAACTGCTCCACACGGCTCCGGGGGGTTAATAAAGGCCTTCTGAAGCGAAGTGGCGCGTTTGTGTACAAAAAAAAATCCATATTTAAAACTTTACAGACTAAAATAACTAGACTCTGGCAGTCATGTGGTCATGCAAGTCGATTTGCGCTCAAAGAGTAACCCTTGACCCCTGACCCTTGGCGCATGCGTATTGACGAACGCAGAAGCGCAGAGGATAGAGCAAATCAAAACACCAGTCATGAATTAGAGTCTAAAAGAAGAAATTTTAAAGAGAAATGGCGGAGGATTTCGATATAAGAGAAGAGGGGCTTGAGTTTGTTGCCCAGGCCGATCCACGAGAGGCGTCAAAGCTTGAGATGCTCCTGTACATCACGTCAGGGGTTACTCTTTTAGCGTCCTGCTATCCACCGGAAGCTAGTTATTTTAGTCTATAAAGTTTTAAAAATGGATATTCTTCTTACACAAACGTGCCACTTCACTTCAGAAGGTTCAGAAGGAATTTTTTTTATATAACTCCAATTGTATACGTCTGAAAGAAGAATGTCATACACATCTAGGATGACTTCAAGGGGAGTAAATCATGGGCTAATTTGCATTTTTGGGTGAACTAACCCTTTAATGCTAGGGATGATACATCATATATCGAGATATCGCGATATAAAATGTGACAATATGTATTGTTGATGTTAACAATATAATTGGCAATATAGAGTACCTATTAGATTTTCATTAACTTCAAAACACAAATGAAGATACTTTTCAAGAAAGCAGAGAAAGATTTCTGTACCTCCATTTAAAGTCCATTCCTCTCAAACTAAAAAGATCCTAAAATCTCATAAAGAGTGGTCTAGTCCAAGTCCAAGTCTTCTGAAGAGACACGATGGCTTCTTATGATGAAGAGATTTACCACGGCGTGCATACTGTAGTAAACACGGACGTTCAGATGCTTGCGTGATGTGTGAAAACAACATGACAGTTAGTAAATGCAGAACTAACCATTTACAGTTTGGTAATAGTCATTTTGACTCGCTTTCGTGCGATTAGAGCTGTGATTGATTGCACTGGTCATCTGATGCGCACGCACTGTCGGATTGACACTCCTTAAAGTAAAAAGAGCAAACATCATTTAAATCACCAGATTACATTTAGTTTTAGTAGTATGATTATTCAAATCATTTTAGATGTCTTATTCTTATATGTACAGTGGATTAACAGCAGGAGAGGTGGAACATAGCAAGCATCGGGAGAGTGTGTGTGTGCACGCGGTGCGAGCATGATAAGAAAAATTAAAGTTTACAGAGTGATTCTGTGATTTATGAATTACTACATTTAACTACTTTACAGTATATAATGTTGAATATAATGTATTGTAATGCACTGGGGAAATATTTGTGTGTCCTGATAATAATAAAATAACAATAATATTATTTAATTAATAATAAAATAATAATAAAAAAAAAATCTCTTCTTTATTTTGGCTTAAATAACGCAATAAATATCGTATTGTGAGTAAAGTATTGAATCGTGACACGCGTGTATCGTCACACTCCTAATTAATGCTCACCAAGAAAATGTAAAAATATGTGTGTAAACTGATAAAAACATGTCACTTTGTTAAAGCAGCTCAAGTGCTCTGAATGTCATGTTTGGATAAAGAACAAGAGCAGGATCATTTCAAACACAGATCATTAGTGAGAGCGGCAGGAGTCACTAATGATCTCTACCCGTCGGTAAAGCACTCGCAACAACTCCACGACAGAGAAGAGAAGACGGGAGCTAATGTCACCAGTCAAAGCAACAGGTTACACCAAATGCACATATTCCTTCCTTCATTCATTCATTCATTCATTCATTCATTCCTTCATTCATTCATTCATTCATTCATTCATTCCTTCATTCATTCATTCATTCCTTCATTCATTCATTCATTCATTCATTCATTCATTCATTCATTCATTCATTCATTCATTCATTCATTCATTCATTCATTCATTCGTTCGTTCATTCATTCATTCATTCATTCATTCGTTCGTTCATTCATTCATTCATTCATTCATTCATTCATTCATTCATTCCTTCATTCATTCATTCATTCATTCATTCATTCATTCATTCATTCCTTCATTCATTCCTTCATTCATTCCTTCATTCCTTCATTCCTTCATTCATTCCTTCATTCATTCATTCATTCATTCATTCATTCATTCATTCATTCATATTCTCTTCAGATTTCAACAGTAAGTTTTTTTACAGGCCCTGCCAACATTTTATATATATAACATACCTTTTGGAATAAAACACATTTCTATATTACTTTTTTTTTGTATGTGTCATAATTTTATATATTATTTATACATCAGTGCTATTGTTGCTAAAATTAAAACTAAATTATTATTCTCAAAACCATAAAAACTATATATATATATAATATAATATAAAATATACAAAATATTCCAGCTAGTTGCTAAGAAAACATTTCTCATTTTTATTTAGTAAACTTAATAACTTGAAGAAGTGAAATGATTAATACAAATAAAATAAAATAGAGGTACATTAAAAAAATAATAAAAATGACAAAAACACAAAAAATATTAACTTTAACTACAATTAAAATGAAATAAAGACTTTTGCAGACTATTAAATTACAAGAACTATAATAGCATTTTAATGATGCTAAAATAACACACAAACACTACATTTTAAGTGAAATATAACTCTGTTCATGTTTTTGTGTGCTCCTCTTGAACTTTGTGTATAAATGTGGCTCATTTTTAAATTAAAAAACAAAAGATTTTGTTTTTTCAGATGTTTCAACTTTGTCCATTAAGTAAAAGTCATAGCGGTCAAAGTCAAAACAACATTGGACTCCATTATGAAAAAAACTAAACAAAACAAAAGTTAATAAGATACTATATCCTTTAACAGTACAAAAGCAAAAAGCCCATTCGTTGCTTCCGAAGTCAAATACTTCCCTACTATATAGTATGTTAAAAACAGTAGGCGAAATGTCCCCGAATGACCTACTACATCCGGTGAGATTCTGAAATGCACATATGATGGACACTTTACTATCCCATGAGGCCACGGGAGAGGATTTGTGTACGGAGGTAAAGAGATGCAACAAATTATTTGTCAATGCTTTAGCATTCTCTCTCAAATGTTTTGCGTTCCCCTAAGAAACTTTGCATTCGCTCGCAAAGAGCTCAAAAGTTTTCGCGTGTGAATGTAAAGTTCATCGGGGGAACGCAAAACATGTGCAAGAGCCAAGCATTGACTTATTTTTCCTCTCATCTCATATTTTTTTCCCACCTCCATGTCCCTTTAGTGGCTCCGTAATATAGGTCCAAAAACGGATGAATGGAATATAAAAGTAGGAACGGGGCAGATAAGGTGAAAGTGTGAGTTGAACATAGATCATTTGATGAATGGACTTGTAGTTGAGTAAGCAGTTAGTTGGCATTTTCAAGGGTAACATGAGGTCATGCCAGCTGAAGTATCAGACCCAGAGCCTCCAGTTTCTCCCGTCTCTCCGTACTGATTCCAGTGCCACAGTGTCCCTCTGCAAAGCACCTTCTCTCTCTTTCTCTCTCACTTCCCCTCACCACTTTACCAGCCTCCTCCCCAGTGGTTACCATGACAACAGCAGCACTGCACCATTCATGGACTGTAGCGGTAGACACACATTCCGTCTCTCTCTCTCTCTCTCTCTCTCTCTCTCTCTCCCTCCCTCCCTCCGCTCAATCGCTGCTCTCTCCAGTTCTATCGAAGGGATTCTCCCGAGTGTGAGAGCGACAAGGCTGCCTCGGGAAAGCACACGGGGAACAACTTCGTTTTAAGGTTTATTCGAATCCGAGGAATGATTCTTCCCTGATGCCTTGCCATTAAACCACCTTCCGCTCGAACCTTCCTTCTTCCAGTGGATTCTCCTGGAGGAAATAGCCGCTGGTGTGTCCGGACGTTGGGCTGTAGCGTGTGTGGATGAGCTGGCCATCGTTGAGACGCTCGCAGGGGCTGTTCGTGTCCGTGGACGGCGAGGGAGGACAGATCTACACCCGCCTGCCAGCCCAATGCGGGATTTGGGTTGAGCATGGTGAGCTACTGAACCCCACCCTCCACATATCTCCTTACCTAACCTCTCTCTTTCTGCCTCTTTACAATCTCTCTCCTCCCACACGCACATAAACACACACATACACACCAAATCTGTCCTAAACTGGGTATGTGAAGAAATGGACGGGCGCTGCTGGAGTCAGTAGATGTTGTTGCCGGTATGAGCTCTTCGCTTTTGCGCTTGTATTTTATTGTATCTGCGTGTTGTAAGTGCCATCCAGATTGCTGTCATCTGGTTTGAATGAGTGTTTATGCTGCAGAAAGGACAGGCAGGAACTAATGATGCTGGTTGGAGGACCTGTGGGAGGTGGAGTGTGCTGCAATGTTCTCGGCTTGATGGACTTTTCTTCAGTTTTTCTCCTTATGCATGAGTTCTTGCCCACAATTTCGAGGGGTCGAGGCATTCATCATTTGCTAAATTGTACCCAAGCATCTTCTGTTTGCGTTTGTTTATTTGTGTAGCGTGGTTGGATGGGTTTGTTAGCTTCTCATACTGGTTGTAAAGTCTCAAGAGGGCAGCTCTATTGCTAATGATTTACGAACATTCGTGCAACGGGATTAGCACCTTTAATACGCCATTTTCAGAGTCACTTCTGCTAAATTCTGATGTTTATAGCAATATTATCAGTTTCCAAGGTCATGACAGAGTTAAAGTTTAATGGTTGGTGGTCGACGTAGCTTTATCGTGAAGAATCTTGCCAGGCAGGGTGTGACCTTAGGGCTTATAGAGAAAGACAGCATTGTGCCCTTTGAAGTGGGTTTCTCTAGGACAAAGTGCCTACAGATTGTTTTAAAGTGATAGTGACTCAAAATGTAAATTCTGTCATTTCAAACCCTCGTGACTTTCTGTCTGCTCTGGAACACAAAAGTAGATCTTTTACTGAAAGATAAAGCTGCTCTTTTCCATACAATAAATGTGAATCACGATTTATACTCAAAAATTTATCAAAAATCACCATAAATCTTCTGAATTTCCCATATCATCCATTCACCACCAATATTCATCAGGCCCGGTTCTAGACACCTATAGAAGGGTGGGCTGGGAGATATCCTGCGTGGGCATGGATGGATGGATGGATGGATGGATGGATGGATGAATGGATGTATGGATGGATGGATGGATGATAGATAAAATGACAGACCGATAGATAGATAGATAGATAGATAGATAGATAGATAGATAGATAGATAGATAGATAGATAGATAGATAGATAGATAGATTATTTAAGCAGACAGTTTAACAGCACTCACAACAAGCCAAAGAGAGCAAGGTTTCAACTGAAATATGCATATGCATTTTAGATGGGTGGATGGATGGATGGATGGATGGATGGATGGATGGATGGATGGATGAATGATAGATAAAATGACAGATAGATAGATAGATAGATAGATAGATAGATAGATAGATAGATAGATAGATAGATAGATAGATAGATTATTTAAGCAGACAGTTTAACAGCACTCACAACAAGCCAAAGAGAGCAAGGTTTCAACTGAAATATGCATATGCATTTTAGATGGGTGGATGGATGGATGGATGGATGGATGGATGGATGGATGGATGTATGATAGATAAAATGACAGATAGATAGATAGATAGATAGATAGATAGATAGATAGATAGATAGATAGATAGATAGATAGATAGATAGATAGATAGATAGATAGATAGATAGATAGATAGATAGATAGATATGATGATAGATGGAGACGGACGGACAGACAGATAGACAGACAGACAGACAGACAGATGGATAAATGGATGATGGATGGATGGATGGATGAATGATAGATAAAATGACAGATAGATAGATAGATAGATAGATAGATAGATAGATAGATAGATAGATAGATAGATAGATAGATAGATAGATAGATAGATAGATAGATAGATAGATGATGATAGATGGACGGACGGACGGACGGACAGACAGACAGATAGATGGATAAATGGATGATGGATGGATGGATGGATGGATGGATGATAGATAAAATGACAGATAGATAGATAGATAGATAGATAGATAGATAGATAGATAGATAGATAGATAGATAGATAGATAGATAGATAGATTATTTAAGCAGACAGTTTAACAGCACTCACAACAAGCCAAAGAGAGCAAGGTTTCAACTGAACTATGCATATGCATTTTAAACACTTCCGTTATGTTCTAGCTCTGTCCGTGCAATACATGATCGTTCTTAAATGAACAAGGTTTTCTAGCTAATTTCAACTGGGTATGAATCAAAAATCTAATCAGAACTGTATATTAATATTTACAAGTAAATGTTCACGAAGATACAACTCCTCGTAGTTTATACCTTAATAGCACACAAACATTTCTGCCCGTTTTCGTGTGTTTGTCCGCCTCTGCTTTTCTGCTACAGACTGAAGCATGTGAGTACGTAGCCTAAAACTATCCTATAACTTGCTGCACCATTACTTTCAGTCAATAAAGGAAAAATACTGCAAATTTCTGGTTATTTTTGTGATTGTTTGGGGTATTCTATAGCCCTTCATCAAACCTTTCAACACAGAACCCACCTCAGATTGCTTTTAATCAATGCACAAATCGTTAAAAAACAGATCAACTACAGATTCCTAAGTTCTGATTGGGTGGGCAAGGCAGACGCTAGAACCGACCCCGATATTCATTTAAACATCCTCACATGTATATAATTTGCAGGCATGCGGGTTATTGAAATTCCTTTTAAATGTGTGCTGGCTTTTCGATTTTGAATTTGCAATTATGTGTACTCTGTGTACTGTAAAGGCCTATAATCTACGGGCACTGCTGTCAACATACCTTTTGAATGTGCGCTCGCGTTTTACTTGCTCTTGTGGTCACTGTACTCTGTGTATAGAGAGCGGCGGCATTGACCGCACATTTTACAAGAAAAGATGTTTGTCATTGATGTTCAGGATCTGTTGCACACCAAATCCTCTCATCTGGTCACGTGATAAGTCAAATCTGACTTCTGATATGCCATGGTGGGCAAGCAACAAAATCATTGTATGGCCGAAGCCTAGTAACAATAAATATATATATATATATATATAGTTGTATAGGACTCTTAATATGTGTAGTGAACTATACAATCAATGTAAAAAAAGTCAAATATAAAAATCTTTGTTTGACTAGTTGTGAGAATTCTGTTGGTCTAGCAAGGGGTTTTCATGATGCTTTAAGTAATTCACATTTCTTAGTATTTGTGACTCAAAAGATCCCGTAAAGTGGAAAATACAAAGTCCAATACATTTATGGTGTTTTATTGATATATTAATGTTTTTCTATTTCCCTGGAAAACAGAAAGCCATCTGGTTTGGAATAAGGTGATGGTGAAAACATGAAGAAGAAAAAACTACTGTCTTTCTTCATTGAGGTATCATGATGTTAGCATTTCTCATATCTAATGGAGAATAAAAGAGGTTCAATCAAGGATAAATATTAGATTTTTAAAAATTGACAGTTTTTTTGGCAATAGTACATTTTGTTCTGCGAGATGTAACTTGCACAGTACCAAACGTTCTGATTTCTTAAGTTCTCAGCACAAAGCAGTCAGTACACGGTTTAATTTTAAAATCTCTCATTTTCTCTGCCCTCTCTTTTACCTTTAGAAATTCTCTGGGTCTGAAATGTACAGCATTGCTGTTGTACAACTGAAGTTGCCCAGGCAATATGTTAACGAAATCAGTAGGAGGCTGGCGTCCAATGTTTTCAGTCACGTTTAGCTCAAATAGAGTTTTTTTGACAAGAAACATAGAAGCTCTGCTCCAAAACCTACTGAGCTGTCTCACTGCCTGCTGCCTACATGACGGCTTCCTTCTAAGGCAGCATCCTACCCGTCATGGAACGATTAGATGACTGATTTGGAATGCTCTACATAGACACGTAATACATATAATGTTCCAAACCATGCAGAGTGTTCTAAATGATAAGTACCTGATTTGGAATTATCTGCATAGACATGTAATACATAGAATGTTCCAAATCATGTAGAGTGTTCTAAATGACAAGTACCTTATTTTGGAATGCTCTACATAGATACATAATACATAGAATGTTCCAAATCACATAGAGTGTTCTAAATAATAAGTACTTGATTTGGAATTACCTGCATAGACATGTAATACATAGAATGTTCCAAATCATGTAGAGTGTTCTAAATGACAAGTGCCTGTTTTGAAACACTCTACATAGACAGCTTAGTGCATGTACATTGTTCCAAACCATGTGGAGTTTTTACAATTATAAGTACCTGATTTGAAGCACTCTATATATACAGTGTAGTTCATGTAGTGTTCTAAATCTTGTAGTGTTTAAAATTATAAGTACCTGATTTGAAACACTCTACATAGACAGTGTAATTCAAGTTGAGTGTTCCAAATCATGTAATTAGGCTGATATATTAAAGCCGAAAGATAATGTATTGTTTCCTTCAGCTGAGACACTTCAGATGCATACTGTTCAATATGATGGGTTTGAATGGCTTGATATTATTAAAATCACTTCGAAAAGAAAGATACTGTTCTGTACAACGTGCAGCACAAATCTGTCATATAGGCTACATAAAATTATAATGAGAGCAAGACTGTAAAAGAATATTGCTGTAAATTCTTTGTGTGTTTAAGCAGTGCGTTTGTTGCGGAAAGAGCGCATCCACAGAGTTACACGGCCAAGTTCGCTTGTGCATTCACAGCGTTTTGTGCCATTGTAAGTTGTAATATTATGTTTAGTTTGTGTATACATATCTGATTAATATCATATAGGATGCGTTTGGTTAAGTTAATTATTGACGCAGGATGCAGTAAAAATTGCCTTTATAATTTTGCTAAAACAAGTTATCTTACGAGTCAGCATCATTAAGAAACCTATTGGATCAGCTTTAAAGTCGGGAGCACACCACCGATGCCGTAAAATGCCTCCATAGGCAGCTCTCAAGGATTTGGAACAGAGAGAGAAAGAGAGAGAGAAAAGGCGTTAGGAAGGTTCCCCGAAAACAGACGGAGAGAAACGGAGATGGAGAAGGTGGGAGAAATGGACTGAAAAGAGAGACTGAGTGGGAGCAAGAGAAGGACAGAGAGAGAGAGAGGGAGGAAGAGAGAGAGAGAGAGAGAGAGAGAGAGAGAGAGGGAGGAAGAGAGAATTCTGCAGTGTGCCATTAATAGTCTGGATAATGATTTGCTTACAAAACAGAGCTGTGGGATTAACAGTGTGTTGGATCTTTCCCCACAGCTAATACTGATGTTACGGATCTAAGCTTCCATTGGCTAGCACACGTGAGTGTTTACTCCGACTCTCTTTATACACAGTTCTATATAATAAATGTATGGTGTATATATCGTGTGGTTGGCTGATGCCGATGCCAATATGGATATCTAGAGAGAATGGTGGCTGATGAGCATATGCAATCTACACATTACTGAATTTAAATGAGCTCTTATCTTACACATATCTACTAACAATTTATACAGATGACTTTTATATTCAAGTCTCACCCAAGACAATAAACATTTTTGTTTTTGATGTTGTAATGGATACAAATGTCCTATTCATTTACAGTATTTAAAGAATTAAAGGAATTTGGAGAGATCTAAGGGAATAAAATGTATGGTAAATTAATCAACATAGGCTCAATGAAAAAAGACGTGCCTATACACAGTTCAACGCATTTCCCAGCTGAAATGAACACTATAGTGGCTAAAGTTTAAGTTTTCCTTAAATAAATCACAAACCACAGTGCAGCTT
Organism: Gobiocypris rarus; assembly: GCA_023029165.1. Taxonomy (NCBI): domain Eukaryota; kingdom Metazoa; phylum Chordata; class Actinopteri; order Cypriniformes; family Gobionidae; genus Gobiocypris; species Gobiocypris rarus. The sequence goes on along the minus strand of CM040920.1, from coordinate 3,668,616 downwards.
CATAGCCTACGCATGTAGACTATTTTTGGCAGCTGTTACAGAATTTTTTTTACAGTAAATATTCAGATTTAACCTTGATCATTGATGTATTAGATTCGATTTTTGACAACTGTTTACAATGACACTAGTCATTCTAAATTTCTGATAGGAATGCAAAATCATACTGAATCAATCGGTAGTTATTGATATTCTGAATAGAATCATGAGACACAAACCTGTACATATTCAATCTCTCTTCGGTATACAACATAGGCCACAAACTTTTAGTCCAAAAGTGCGCACATTTGGAGAAATATGTATTCACACATTTACCTCATATTTCTTTAGATAGAATAGAACCATCATTTCTTTGATGACTCGCAAAAAGACAATTCTCTGCCGATCCAACAGTCAATATTACATGATAATAATTCTTATACAGTGACGGTAAACTTCGGCATTCTGTCTCATAATACATTTATGCATCAGTTTATTATATATAATAGCTATCTGCATTAGGTCACAGTAGAGTGAGCAGAAACATTGCATTAATCTCATACTGTCACTCTGAAATAGATGAATGGTGCGCGTGTCCCAGGCACGAATCCCAGGCAGTCTCTAAGTGGAGGGAACACAAGTCCATTTCTGATTTATTGTTGTTTGTATTGTCATGTTGCAGCGTTTAACTTGGCGATGTTTTAAAAAATATTTGTATTTTTGGTATTTTATATGCTCTGTTGGTGGTTTGGGGAGAAGCATGCCCCAGGGGGATATTTTTAGACCAGATACATAGACAATCACGACATGATGATCTCATAAGACTTTTACAATAGTGCATGATTTGTACATCAATACATTTTGACATTTGCATCACCAGCTCCAAATGTGTTTCTTTTCTGATGGAGTAAACTTGCTCGGTCGCTCACCTGGACTTGCACTTGTGATGTGAAGCGATCGGGTACGAGTCCCGTCACTTTGCAGAAATGTATTGCCAGAGACACATTTTTCCAAAGAGCCTGGGTTTAAGAAATGCATTTAAACTAAAAATATATTTTTTATTTTACAATATGCGCACATCTTAATTAAATGCCTAATATACTGAAAATGGCTTCATTAATGTTTCTTGTCTCGACATTCAATTACATTCACATTCATGCGTTTAGCAGATGCTTTTATCCAAAACGACTTACAAGAGAGGAACACAGCAATTTGGTTTGGAGAAAACAATATTCGTAATATACAAAGCCAGGGTTATTTAGCTACTAAAATAACTTTTAACACTTTGTTATCCTAACAACACAGAAAGTGCTGTGTAATAGAGGGTATCAAGAATATAAAAAATATTGAAGGGACGTTCATTCTTTCTGTCAACATCTGTCCATTTCCTCTGGAGCATTTGTAATGTTTGTGCTCTGTGCTCTATTACTTGTGCCTTGGTTCACTAAACCCATTGAAGATCCGCATACCAGCATGTCTGATTAGCCACTTTACCAATTCTCAACCACAATATTTCCACCTCCTCATTTCCTCCATGTTACTCGGTAATAGTCTTTGTGTGTTATAGAAAGAGACTGCTAGAAGATTTTGTTCTTCTGTTTGTTTTTAGTGTTCTGACTGATGGCATTACAAGTTTTTGTTTTGTTGATGAGACGTTTGAGAGTTTCACTTTTAGTTTTCTACATCACAGTGAGTGCACAGTTCTTATTTATATCAATGCATGGGCTGTGTATTTGACGCATTAATGTATAGGAGCCCGTCTCACCATCACTTGGCTGATAGTGTTTCTCTCACACACGCAGAGAGAGAGAAAGCGAGAGCGTCTTATACTTGCTACATATAAATGCTATTCTTTCATGTTATTTTCCTGTCAAAATGACTAAGTTCGTTTGGAATTATTCAGCCTTTCAGAACAGCAGAAGCCACCGACGCTCATCGCTTCTGTGGGCGGGAATAATTAGCAAGAGGCAATCCCACTGGCTTGCGCTCACCTGTTATATATGTAATGTCCACGTTTCAGCAAATCACTTCGAGTGATTTTTCGATGTAATTAATATTCAGGATCCCAGCAGCTTTTCAGACTTTAGCGTGTTTTATATTATTAGTAATAGTATAATTAGTTGTAACCTAGTAGTAATATTATTGGGTTTTTTTTTGGTAACGTTACAATAAGGTTCCATTTGCTAACATGAGTTAAAATTATTATTATTATTTAATGTATGTGAGCTAACATGAACTAACAATGAACAGTATTTTTATTAACTAACATTAACAGATTAATAAATACTCAAACTAATATTAACTAACAATGAGCAATACACTTAATGCATTAACCAACATTAACTAATGGTATGGAAGCTTGTTTCCACCACAGAATAAAACTGTGACTTTGAGAGATAATTGACTTTTTTCTCAGAATTGTGATATTGCCACGATATCTACTGAAGGCAAGCTTGCAGTTGAACCCAAGGACTTGACTTGAACAGACTTGACTTGACTTGAAACATGAACTCACCCACAGTGGTACAGGGAACAATCACAATACTAGACCAAGACGCATTGCAAACATGAGGGCTTAAATACACAGAGACTAATGAATAACAAAACACACCTCTGAACAATCAAGACAATGAACCCATGACAGAAATGACCTAAGAACCCACAGGACTAAGTCAACCAATGACAACATGACACAAGAGACTTGGGAAGCACATCACATGATGACATATGGGGATAATGGAATCACATGACAACAGGAAACAGGACAATGAACATGAAACAGAACCAACACACTAGATGTTACAGATCCCCCCTCTAAGCAAAACACCATAAAATATACAAAAGGACATGGACATGGCAAGGCATAGACGGCATTGGCGGACCTGGGCCTTGGAGCATGGGTGGACTTGGGCGGGGCGTGGGGGCATGAGCGGATGTGGGCTGTGGAGGTACCATATGTACCTTATCCAAGTACCTACTGCCTCTATGGACTCTGGTCACGGACTGGAGACGTCTCTCTACACTGTGGTCACATGCAGGAGACGTTGCTGGACTCTGGACACAGGCTTGAGATGTGTGTGCTGCCCAAACACACCACATCGCTGTGGCCACAATGGTCATCGCTGCACACTCTGAAAATTCTGCCTCGGGCGTGGAGGCCATCTTGGCAGACGACTCAGGAGCGGTGCCCATCTTAGCTTGAGACTCTAGAGCGGCGGCCATCTTGGGACCTGACAATGGAGTGGCGGCCATCTTGGGACCTGACAATGGAGTGGCAGGAAGAGACTCAGGCTTGGCAGGCAAGACGTGAGCAGGCTTTGGCGTGGCAGTCGTGGCATGAATAATTCCAGACATGATAGTTGGGGTGTAGAGACTCTCTGGTGAGGTGGAGGGCCCCTGCATTTCCCATGGTAAATGAAGAGCCACTCAACAGCAAGGCATAGTCAATATTTGACTTGAACAGACTTGACTTGAAACATGAATTCTTGCAATTCTGACTTTATATCTCCCAATTCTGACTTTATATCTCCCAATTCTGACTTTATATCTCCCAATTCAGACTTTATAACTCGCAAGTCTGACTTTATATCTCCCAATTCTGACTTTATATCTCCCAATTCTGACTTTATAACTCGCAAGTCTGACTTTATATCTCCCAATTCTGACTTTATATCACACAATTCTGACTTTATAACTCGCAAGTCTGACTTTATATCTCACAATTCTGACTTTATATCTCCCAATTCTGACTTTATATCTCGCAATTCTGACTTTATATCTCCCAATTCTGACTTTATATCTCCCAATTCTGACTTTATAACTCGCAAGTCTGACTTTATATCTCACAATTCTGACTTATCTCACAATTCTGACTTTATATCTCGCAATTCTGACTTATCTCACAATTCTGACTTTATATCTCGCAATTCTGACTTTATATCTCGCAATTCTGACTTTATATCTACTTAATTCTGACTTTATAACTCATAATTCTGACTTTATATCTCACAATTCTGACTTTATATCTCCCAATTCTGACTTTATAACTCGCAATTCTGACTTTATATCTCACAATTCTGACTTTATATCTCCCAATTCTGACTTTATATCTCCCAATTCTGACTTTATAACTTCATAATTCTGACTTTATATCTACTTAATTCTGACTTATCTCACAATTCTGACTTTATATCTCACAATTCTGACTTTATATCTCGCAATTCTGACTTTATAACTCGCAATTCTGACTTTATATCTCACAATTCTGACTTATCTCACAATTCTGACTTTATAACTCGCAATTCTGACTTATCTCACAATTCTGACTTTATATCTCGCAATTCTGACTTTATAACTCACAATTCTGACTTTATATCTCACAATTCTGACTTATCTCACAATTCTGACTTTATATCTTGCAATTCTGACTTTATATCTATAATTCTGACTTTATATCTCACAATTCTGACTTTATAACTCGCAATTCTGACTTTATATCTCCCAATTCTGACTTTATATCTCCCAATTCTGACTTTATAACTCGCAATTCTGACTTTATATCTCACAATTCTGACTTATCTCACAATTCTGACTTTATATCTCACAATTCTGACTTTATATCTCACAATTCTGACTTTATATCTCGCAATTCTGACTTTATATCTACTTAATTCTGACTTTATAACTCGCAATTCTGACTTTATATCTCACAATTCTGACTTATCTCACAATTCTGACTTTATAACTCGCAATTCTGACTTATCTCACAATTCTGACTTTATATCTCGCAATTCTGACTTTATAACTCGCAATTCTGACTTAATATCTCACAATTCTGACTTTATATCTACTTAATTCTGACTTTATATCTATAATTCTGACTTTATATCTACTTAATTCTGACTTTATAACTCGCAATTCTGACTTTATATCTCACAATTCTGACTTATCTCACAATTCTGACTTTAAATCTCACAATTCTGACTTTAAATCTCGCAATTCTGACTTATCTCACAATTCTGACTTTATATCTCGCAATTCTGACTTTATATCTCACAATTCTGACTTTATTTTTATGCAATTCTGTCTTTATAACTCAAAATTCTGATAAGATACATTTTTTGAGAAAAAAAAGTCTGAATTGTGAGAAAAAAAATAATGGAGCCTTGTCGTAAAGTGTTACTTTTTCCCCAAAAACAATGAATGACCAATAATGTGTCAAGCATCACTATCAGCCTATAATTTCTGTCATAAAAATAAAGCTGTTAAAAGTTGTCATGCTTTCAAATAACATCACACAAGCCCATATCAATGTTATTGTGCATAGATAGTGCATAGGATTGCTATGAAGAAATCGAATGGGATTTTTTCTTACGGAACTGTTGCGCTCTATTTCTGTAGCGTTAAATTCCACTGCTAAATCTCACTGGTCTAAAAATCGTGCTCCATATATTCAGAAAATACATATTTATGTATACATCAAATAAATTCTAATGTGTTGTGAATATGATGCATCATTTTGACTTTCAGCATAGACAGACGAGTTTGAATATTAAATGACTGTGGGCCTGCATCCGTTTAACCTTTGGGATGAGCTAGAGCAGTGATTGTGAGCTAGTGTGAGTGGCTGATCTCAGTGATGCTCTCGTGTCTGAATGAGAACAAATCCCCACAGCTATGTTACAACATTTCATGGAAAGCTTCCCAGAAGAGTCAAAGCTGTTCGGGAAAACCAGCTCCGTATTAATGCTAATGCTTTTGAAATTAAATGTTCAGCAGGCACATATGGCTCTGCTGTTTGGGTGTCCACATACATTTGGCCTCAATCTGATTAGTATCTATGCCATTTCCAGGAGTCTGTGTGCTTTCGTTTTTATAAGTAGACCTCTTTAGAAATCTTTATGCAGTTGATATAATGAGCACTTTTTTTGGAAAGAACTGGTGGTGTCATTCACTCACTCACTCACACACACACTTACTTACTCACTCACTCACTCACACACACACATACACACACACACACACACACACACACACACACACACACACACACACACACACACACACACACACACACACACACACACACACACACACACACACACACACACACACACACACACACACACACTCACTCACTCCTCACTCACTCACTCACTCCTCACTCCTCCTCCTCAAACACTCAAACACTCACTCCTCACACTCCTCACTCCTCACTCACTCCACACACACACACACACACCACACACATACACACACACACACACACACACACACACACACACACACACACACACACACACACACACACACACACACTCACTCCTCCTCCTCACTCAAACACTCAAACACTCACTCACACTCACACACACTCACTCACTCCTCACACACACTCACTCACTCACTCCTCCTCCTCCTCCTCCTCACTCCTCACACACACACACACACACACACTCCACACACTCCTCACTCCTCCTCCTCCTCACACACTCCACACACTCACTCACTCCACACACACTCACACTCACTCACACTCACACTCCTCACTCACTCACTCCACACACACACACACACACACACACACTCACACACACTCCTCACTCCTCACTCCTCACTCCTCCTCACTCACTCACTCCTCCTCCACACACACACACACACACACACACACACACTCACACACACTCACTCACTCACTCCTCACACTCACTCACACACTCCACACACACACTCACTCACACACACTCACTCACACACACACAGAAAGAAAAACATCTTTATAAGTTTTTTTTATTTATTCATTCATTCACCGAATTATGAATTACCGAATTACCAAATTATTCATGTATTATGTATTTATTTATTTATTTTAATACAATAAATTAAGTAATATTACATTTTTTAAAGTTTTTTTTATGGCTTAATTAAAAAAAATGTCTTTGCCTGTAAATAAAGATATATTTTAAAGCACTCAAAAAATGAACCTTGTTCACATTACTTTAAAAAGTCATGTAACTAAATTAACTAAGTTAACTCAGTTTACTGAGTTGTTTCTACTAAAAATGAGTATTGTCAGCTTAGCTTAATAAGTGTTTGTTTGGTGAACTTAACATTGCTGAGTGAAACGAACAAATTGGCCAGTGGATCTGTAGTTCCCAGCATGCTTTGCAAGGGACTGCATTAGGAGAGTAAATTTACAATAATGAAAGTGTTATTGTATGTGTGTTTCAGTAAAGGGAAATATGTTGTTAGTGTATGATAGTGTTCAGTTATGTTGGACATTTAGAGGAGTTTCTGTAATTATGGTTACCATTATGCAGAAGAGCGGGGCCTGTGTTTAGGCTCTGGACACTCATATAAACACATTTACTGGATGGACATCCTGCCCTCAATTAAGTTATTTTTGAATTTTGTTTTCAAACATTCGCTTGTAGAAGAAGTATTTAATTTAATAAGGTAGATTAAATCGATAAAGGTGTTCACCTAACGTAATACACTTTTATAAATGTAACATAACATTATCAAGTAAACTACAAATATAAATGTTATGTAACAGTGAAAAATTCAAAATGTTTGTATTTACTTAAAGAAATTTAGTCAGCTTTACATGACATTCTTTTGTTCATATAACTAAATTGTTATTTGTAATACTTACTCAATATAGTTTTGTGGAACCTCTTGACGCTGCTTTTTTAAGTAAATTCAACAAATACATTTTTTGAGTGCGGTGATGCCAGTTGATGTGCACTTTTGGTGCACTGGTGTTTTATTTATTTATTTATTTATTTATTTATTTATTTATTTATTTATTTATTTATTTATTTATTTATTTATTTATTTATTTATTTCAAAAAGACAAGCAATTGGCACCAATTGTATAATTTGGACTCCTTTTAAAACAATCGTATAAAGGGTGTTAAAATAAAGTCTGCGTGCTGAAGTAAATGAGCTGATTTGGCGAGCGTGAGCGTTCGGCGAGAGCCACGCCTGTCTGATCGCTGTGAATCAGCGCAGCTGCTGGATCTGGAGCGTCTCCACTGAGGATCTCCCTCGCTCTCATCAGTTCTTCAACTCGTGCTGAAATTACTGAATAGGCTTCAAGATCACTGAAATATTGAACAATATTTATCAAGTTGTTATGATATGTGTCTGACTGGAGGCTCCCATGAAACCTTATAAACACTCGGTAAGGGGCAGTTTCCATTTACGTGAGATCCATATTCATTTTTTTGGCCCCACTTTATATTAGGTGGCCTTAACTACTTTGTACTTACATAAAAAAATAAGTACAATGTACTTACTGTGTTCATATTGTGTTGCAAAACACCTTTGCTGATATTGAGGTGGGATACGGGTAGGGTTAGGGGCAGGTGTGGTGGGATGGGTCAGTTTAAGGGTAGGGTTAGGGACAGGTGTGGTGGGATGGGTCAGTTTAAGGGTAGGGTTAGGGACAGGTGTGGTGGGATGGGTCAGTTTAAGGGTAGGGTTAGGGACAGGTGTGGTGGTATGGGTCAGTTTAAGGGTAGGGTTAGGGACAGGTGTGGTGGGATGGGTCAGTTTAAGGGTAGGGTTAGGGGCAGGTGTGGTGGGATGGGTAAGTTTAAGGGTAGGGTTAGGGACAGGTGTGGTGGGATGGGTCAGTTTAAGGGTAGGGTTAGGGACAGGTGTGGTGGTATGGAGTCAGTTTAAGGGTAGGGTTAGGGACAGGTGTGGTGGGATGGGTCAGTTTAAGGGTAGGGTTAGGGACAGGTGTGGTGGTGTGGGTAAGTTTAAGGGTAAAGTTAGGGACAGGTGTGGTGGTGTGGGTAAGTTTAAGGGTAGGGTTAGGGACAGGTGTGGTGGGATGGGTCAGTTTAAGGGTAGGGTTAGGGGCAGGTGTGGTGGGATGGGTCAGTTTAAGGGTAGGGTTAGGGACAGGTGTGGTGGGATGGGTCAGTTTAAGGGTAGGGTTAGGTGTAAGGGAAGTGTCAACTGTGTAATTACAAATGTAACTACAGAAATTAATTACAGATGTAATTAAATGCAGGTATTTTTTTAAATGTAAGTACAATGTAAAAACATGTATGTACACAATAAGTGTAATGTATCAAATTATTAATTAAAATGTAAGTACATAGTAGTTAAGGACACCTAATATAAAGTGGGTCCATTTTTTTTAATGTAAATGGAGACATGTCCATGCAATCTAAGTGGACAGTGATTCGCTTTGTCAAGCTCCAAAACTTGACCCTAAAAACCAACATAACATCTATATCAGTACAATCTATATGAGTACAACGATCTAGTGCTTTATATTCTGAAGCCATACAATAGCTTCATTGTATGTCAATGAGTTAGGCATTTTGCTCCAACTGTGTATTACTGTGATCGTTCTGGCAGGTATCACAGTGTGATGATGGTTCAGATGTTTGTGCAGCACTGTAAATAGATGTTTATCTGGAGAATGTGTACAAGGACCTGCTGGAGCTCCCGTCCTCTTCCCCTGGTTACCATGGTGATCTGGGCCGCACATTCGTGATGTAGCCGTGCATCTCAGTCAGAATGTGCTGTCATGTGTGTGTGTGTGTGTGTGTGTGTGTGTGTGTGGACTGCCCACAGGTGCAAGTGCTGTTGCGCACCCTCTTTGGCACTGAAATGCAGGTTTGGTTTTCACACCGTCTCTGTGTTTTGTGTTCCTGTATTGCATTGTCATTGCATGTTATATTATGATAAAGCTGCCAGTTTGAAGCCTTTAGGGGCTGAATTCACATCGACACGGCTAACCATGCCAATTGCTTTAGGTACTATACAATGGGATATATAACACAGAGGTAAACAAGGCTTTTATGACCTGTGTCATATTTTATAACCAAGTATATGTTCTTCATTAACTTTATGAACTAAAGTAATACTAAAATTTAAAAAGGTATAAGAGCTTTTCATACAATTATGCTATCCACTAATGCAATATATATAAATGATTTATTTATTTATTTCACTTATCAGTCATTGTTTCTACTAAATGATCACAGTCATATTTAATCATATAATACATAAACAGCAATATTTTATTATTATTATTTCCCATGCCAATTGCTTATACTATATAAAGGTAGACAGAGCTTTTGTGTCCAAGCAAATGTTCTTCATTATCTTGAATAAGAATGAAAAGTTGTAAGATCCATACAAAAATGTTTCAAGGTTGAGCTGCACACGAAGGCACGAAGACGAACATTTCAAATAGTATTTAATAACAGGTTGACTCCACATGAAGACAGCGAGCAAAACACAACCATACGTGAACGAGACCGGACCACGTGAACTTGACATGAAAAACACATGACTTAAATACACAGAGCAAACCAGGGCTGACAGTGATGATGAACGAGATCAGCAACTGGTGACTGACTAGTGGCGGGAAAATGGTGCAAAACAGAAGTCCAAACAGGGTGATATTGAAACAAAACAGGCTTTTATTCCATTTAGTTTTTTGTAACCTTTTGACAATTTGCAACATATATCTAATTATTTATGCATTTGCTCTGAAATGGGTTAAAATAACCTCTTTTTTTCCATTTGAACCATTCGGTCCTGGTGAACAAAGTGATATTGAATCAAATAATCAGTGCTGTCAAATCCATTTCATCTTGATTTATCGCATCTAACATAAAAGTTGGAATATATAATATGACCACAAAAACAGTCATAAGGGTCAGTTTTTTAAAATTGAGATTTTTACATCATATGAAAGCTGAATAAATACGCTTTCCATTTATGTATGATTTGTTAAAGGACAGTATTTGACAATATTGTTACTACAAATATACCCGTGCGACTTATGACTTATGTTTTGTGTTCCAGGGTCACATATATGTGTCATGTCTAATGAGATATGAAACACAAAATAATCTTTTATTTATTATTTTGGAAAAAAAGTATGCCTTTTTTAGCATGTTACTGCTGCATAAATATATGAGCTTCATTCACAAAATGACAGCTTTTTACAAAGTCCATTGGTCACTCCTTAATTTTGCACTTCTAACATTCTTCTAACGAGCATTTAATCATTTTTGACATCCTTTTTCAGTCTGAGTTAAATCTCTGTTTTGGCCCATTTTACCTGTAAAAGAAAACCTGCTTAATAATTCTGCACACCTGGATATTAGGCATTTTTACTGACCTGTAAAATGCTAATAAAATGATCTGATAAAGCCACTAAATATATTTTTTGCACATTAACATAGTCTCTGTGTGCATTTCCAATAAAAAAGATAGTGGGCATCAGCGGGGTAATTTAGTGGCAGGATCATTAATGGCCGAGGATCAGACGCTGCTCACGCATTAAACAGCAGCACGTCTTTTTAATATCCTTTCTCTCCTCTGCTCTAGTCACAATCGACACATGCGCTGGAAAGATGTCATTTTGATTAGCTCAACAAATTTGCGGTATCAGTCCTCACAGAAGAAAGCTTAGTGCTGTGATTTGTGTGGCTGACATTATTAACTGTGTTTTCCTTCGCTTATTAACACAGAGGATAAGCTAACCTGTCATGGTGTCAGGGAAATCCAGGATGTACACGCGGAGCCTTTCTCAAAATATTCCCACTCTTCACTGATTGCAGCAATGTTTGTGCATTATCCTTGATAACCTGCATTTGTCAACTCGCACGCTCACTTTCCCAGCATTTTCAAGGCTTAGGCTAATTGAAAATACATTCATATTTGTTCCAAATATAATGTTTTATAATTTATGCCAGAATGTGACTATTCTGTTCAGATGAAGTGTTTATATTTTCAGTGCTGATACCTGTGTCTGTTGGTCGATATATATACTTGATAAAAATACAGTAAAATCAATAATTATGTGAAATATTATTACAATTTAAAATAGATGTTTTCTATTGTAATATATTTTAAAATGAAATCTATTCCTGTGATCAAAGCTGAATTTTCAACATCATTACGCCAGTCTTCAGTGTCACATGATATACACTCACCTAAAGGATTATTAGGAACACCTGTTCAATTTCTCATTAATGCAATTATCTAATCAACCAATCACATGGCAGTTGCTTCAATGCATTTAGGGGTGTGGTCCTGGTCAAGACAATCTCCTGAACTCCAAACTGAATGTCAGAATGGGAAAGAAAGGTGATTTAAGCAATTTTGAGCGTGGCATGGTTGTTGGTGCCAGACGGGCCGGTCTGAGTATTTCACAATCTGCTCAGTTACTGGGATTTTCACACACAACAATTTCTACAAAGAATTGTGTGAGAAGGGAAAAACATCCAGTATGCGGCAGTCCTGTGGGGGAAAGTGCCTTGTTGAACTGCTAGAGGTCAGAGGAGAATGGGCCGACTGATTCAAGCTGATAGAAGAGCAACTTTGACTGAAATAACCACTCGTTACAACCGAGGTATGCAGCAAAGCATTTGTGAAGCCACAACACGCACAACCTTGAGGCGGATGGGCTACAACAGCAGAAGACCCCACCGGGTACCACTCATCTCCACTACAAATTGGAAAAAGAGTCTACAATTTGCACGAGCTCACCAAAATTGGACAGTTGAAGACTGGAAAAATGTTGCCTGGTCTGATAAGTCTCGATTTCTGTTGAGACATTCAGATGGTCAGATTCAGAATTTGGCGTAAACAGAATGAGAACATGGATCCATGCAGGCTGGTGGTGGTGGTGTAATGGTGTGGGGGATCAGCAGCACCCCAATGTGGTTAAAGAAAGAACTGATAAACCCATCCCTGAGCAGCCAGAGACTGGCGATGACAGTGTGCGCCACCCCCCCGGGTCCCGCCACTCGCATCCCTTTTTGTCGCCAGCCCCCTGGCAGAGCAGACCCCAGTGGAACGCGCGTCCTTCCCTGGTCTCCTCTGTCAGGGCGCAGCTGTTAACCGTGCCCCCACACCGGGATGCCACGCCTCCCACGTCCGGGCCGGTAACGCTGCCTCGCTGCCCCACCCGGTGTACACCTGTCGTCCGAATGACCCCGCTGGTGCAGTACCTGGGAGCCTGGCTTCAGCTTCTGGGTCTGTCCCGCTGGGTCGCGAGGACCATCAGGTTCGGCTACGCGATTCAGTTTGCGCAGGCTCCTCCTCGCTTCCGGGGAGTCCGCTATACCATGCTAGGGTCCAATGCCCCAGTCATGCGTGCGGAGGTTGCCACCCTGCTGGCGAAGGGTGCGATCGAGCCTGTCCCTCCAGCCGAGACGGAGTCCGGCTTCTACAGCCCCTACTTCATTGTACCCAAGAAAACGGGCGGGTTACGGCCAATCCTGGACCTGCGCGTCCTGAACCGTTCCCTTCACAGGCTTCCATTCAGGATGTTGACAGCGAAACGCCTTTTCGAATGCGTTCGTCCAGCAGATTGGTTTCACTGGATACTGGACACCATTGTTTTGGTGTACCAGCAGCAGGGGCGCCCAGGAGTGTGGCCTCCTCTTGGGCTCTAGCGCATGGCCCTCCGCTAACAGACATCTGCAGAGCTGCAGGCTGGGCGACACCAAACACATTCGCCAGATTCTACAATCTCTGAGTGGAGCCTGTGTCCAACTATGTACTCGTCTCTACAAGTGGCCGGTAATGGACTAGGCTCAGGTGTCTTCGCTTGCTCGCCATTCCACTCCACGGACTGGATACGTGCGATATTTCTCAGGTGAGCTTCCCGGAAGCCCTGAGCTCCTCCAGCACTATCGACGCCGACACCAGTAAGTCTGCCCTTAAGCCCAGACCTCGTGTCAGGCCAGGTGCCTCCGTGTGCATGGTTCCCCCTCTGGGCGACCCCCTCAAGTGTATTTCTGCCGTAAGCCTCCCTGAGCGGGTGTCTTTCCCTTGGCAGGCTTTGCAAGCCTTGCCCCACCTGGGGTTAAAAGTCCACCTTCGGCTGGTACCCCAGAGTTCTCCATATGTAGCCCCCTTCGGCCGTATGTGTATTCTTAAGTCCTCCCTGCGGGTAGGCAGCTTGGCGCATACTTTCACCTGGAATATGCCTCCCAGTGTACCTTGGTATTCCTGTGTTAAGTGGGAGTCCTTCATCCGTACTAGTCTTACGACAGGGAACTTGCACTTACGCAGGGCACTGGAAGACAGCCGAGTGGCGTGATTATATTGGGACCCCCATTGCGTCAGTCACTGGCGTTACTCGGAGTGACTGAGCGAAGGAGCGTCTCGATTCGTATGTAACCCTCGTTCCCTGAGGAGGAGCGGAGGCGTAACGTCCCTCTGCCACATCCGCTGTACCGCTTAAACGGCCGGGAGTTCAGTCTTGGCTCCTCTGCAGGTAACATAATGCGATCATGCCAGCGTTCTTCCAGATATACCCACACGGTGGGGCGGAGTCCGCTATGCAAAATTTGCATGGCCAGGCGCTTTCTAGATCTCGAAGTTTATAGGCTTCTGAAACCCCATTCGTCAGTCACTGGCGTTACGTCTCCGTTCCTCCTCAGGGAGCGAGGGTTTATCGTAACCGAGACATTTTCTTTTACATCACATGGATGGCTGGGTGTGTGTGTGTCGCTTACCTGGGGAACACATGGCTCCAGGATGCACTATGGGAAGAAGGCGAGCCGGCGGAGGCAGTGTGATGCTTTGGGCAATGTTCTGCTGGGAAACCTTGGGTCCTGCCATCCATGTGGATGTTACTTTGACACGTACCACCTACCTAAGCATTGTTGCAGAACATGTACAGCCTTTCATGGAAACGGTATTCCCTGGTGGCTGTGGCTCTTTCAGCAGGATAATGCGCCTGACACAAAGCAAAAATGGTTCAGGAATGTTTTAGGAGCACAACAACGAGTTTGAGGTGTTGACCTGGCCTCCAAATTCCCCAGATCTCAATCCAATCGAGCATCTGTGGGATGTGCTGAACAAACAAGTCCGATCCATTGCGGCCCCACCTTGAAACTTACAGGACTTAAAGGATCTACTGCTAACATCTTGGTGCCAGATATCACAGCACACCTTCAGGGCTCTAGTGGAGTCCATGCCTCGACAGGTCTGGGCTGTTTGGTCAAAAAAAGGGGGACCAACACAATATTAGAAGTTGTGCCTGATCGGTGTATATATACTTTTTATTAATAGATCCCTATGTTGGAGGGTTTTCATTGAATTGTTCATGCAAAAAAATTTCCCCATCAAAATCACTGCATTCTCAGCCTTTTCTGCTGCAGTGTAAACTCTAGTGTTTTGATGCATTTTTAGCCTTATAAGCTCTGTTATTTTTCTTGATGTTGACATTTGATGTTTCTATGACACTTGAGCTGCTTTAAATAAGCGGAATATTTTTGCTTCAGATACGTTTTCCGACCAAAGCTCATTTTGTGATAGTTGCATTTATACAAATCAATAACATAGTGTAATTACAAATTAATACAAGATAAATGGTTCATAAATATACTCTAACCTCTAGCTGCATATTACACCTCAGGTTTTCGTGATTGACAGAAATGCAAACGTGAGTTTGTGCCGTTGAAGACAGACAGCAAATTAAAGCTTTCTGATTGAATCATCACAAATGTCTATTTCTCAATCAGATGCACTTATTGTGTATAAACGTTGTACTATGTTCACACATGAACCAGCGTCAATAGCGCCAGGGTTTTGAGACGCGTCTTCATTGCAGCTGACCTCAAATGAACTAGGACACGCGCTCACACACAAGTGCAGCCCAGTTGTTTAGCACTATCAGAGATGTAGCAGATGTTGCGCGACATGTGTGAATGTCTGTATAAAACGGTGCACTATCTGAAGGAAGTATTAGACATGCTCTACTGAACCCTGTCTAGGGTTTGTTTTGTTAGGAGTGTGTGTTCTCCTCTGAAGTGCATTAGTGTACATTAACCTAAAATGCTCAAATCACACATAATTGTTTTTTCATGACAGTTACCCACACTTTGAAAAGCATCAGATTCTTGAATTTATGCACAAATTCTACACCTTGTCTGGATTTACAATGATCAAAGAATAAGTAATTTTATCTTCTATAAGCTTATTTTAAACTTGTGGCATAATATTTATTAACTCACAAAACTTGTGACGTTAAATGTGTTCAGCGTATGCTACACTAATAACAAAAGGTGCCATGAGACAGGATTGCTATGTTGGTTGGACATTGTGTTTCCTTGGAACATGATAGTGTGTTAATCATTCAGTTTCATACTGATAGGGATGAACTGATATTACATTTCTGGGTGAATGTCAATAGGCTGATAATTACTTTTATGTTATTGTGGGTAACCAATATATGCCCAATATTAATATTTTAGCAAAATAGTTCAGTTATGAAACTCAGTTAATAAAACAAAGACTATTAGAATGCAAAAAAAAATGCTATTTCAATTATTTGTGAAATGTACATGCAATTACTGAGTTAAAATAGTTTATTTCAGTGTAGAAATTCATCTAATAATTTTCTAAATATTACGTTAAAAAGTATCATTAATTATTGGTGTTTCTAAATATTTACGTGAGCATTAGATGATGGCAAAGGTGATCTAAATGTAAAAATAGATGTGAGCAATCATAATTAAATGTAAACCAATGCTGATAAATTAAAGATATTCTAATATAACAACAATTACTGATATATTGAGCATATAATCACTTTACCATGGTATCACCAGAGTAGTTTCTGATATGGGTAATTTGCATTAAATTACTTTTGTGCACATTTTTTAATACATAGATTACTGCAAAAGCAGTACAAAATACATTGCAAAACAATAGCAATTTCTTAATCAATATTTTACTCTTGTTGTCTAATAAAAATTTGGTAACACTGTGTCCATGTTACTGAGTAATTATAATTAATAACATGTACTTACTATAGAGTTAGGTTAGGGTTAGGGTTTGGTTGAGGGTTAGTTGCATGTAGTTATGCATAATTTACTGTTATTACTAAAGTGAGAACATGTAACGCGTGTAACAACACTGTAAAATAAAGGTGGGACAGGTGTGGTGGTGTGGGTAAGTTTAAGGGTAAAGTTAGGGACAGGTGTGGTGGTGTGGGTAAG
The DNA here is from genome assembly GCA_023029165.1 of Gobiocypris rarus. Lineage (NCBI taxonomy): Eukaryota > Metazoa > Chordata > Actinopteri > Cypriniformes > Gobionidae > Gobiocypris > Gobiocypris rarus. The sequence continues at coordinate 3,651,643 of CM040920.1, read as the reverse complement.
TTTAAGGGTAAAGTAAGGGACAGGGGTGGTGGTGTGGGTAAGTTTAAGGGTAAAGTTAGGGACAGGTGTGGTGGTGTGGGTAAGTTTAAGGGTAAAGTTAGGGACAGGTGTGGTGGTGTGGGTAAGTTTAAGGGTAAAGTAAGGGACAGGTGTGGTGGTGTGGGTGAGTTTAAGGGTAAAGTAAGGGACAGGTGTGGTGGTGTGGGTGAGTTTAAGGGTAAAGTTAGGGACAGGTGTGGTGGTGTGGGTAAGTTTAAGGGTAAAGTTAGGGACAGGTGTGGTGGTATGGGTAAGTTTAAGGGTAAAGTTAGGGACAGGTGTGGTGGTATGGGTAAGTTTAAGGGTAAAGTTAGGGACCGGTGTGGTGGTGTGGGTAAGTTTAAGGGTAAAGTTAGGGACAGGTGTGGTGGTATGGGTAAGTTTAAGGGTAAAGTTAGGGACAGGTGTGGTGGTGTGGGTAAGTTTAAGGGTAAAGTTAGGGACAGGTGTGGTGGTATGGGTAAGTTTAAGGGTAAAGTTAGGGACAGGTGTGGTGGTATGGGTAAGTTTAAGGGTAAAGTTAGGGATCGGTGTGGTGGTGTGGGTAAGTTTAAGGGTAAAGTTAGGGACAGGTGTGGTGGTATGGGTAAGTTTAAGGGTAAAGTTAGGGACAGGTGTGGTGGTGTGGGTAAGTTTAAGGGTAAAGTTAGGGACAGGTGTGGTGGTATGGGTAAGTTTAAGGGTAAAGTTAGGGACAGGTGTGGTGGTATGGGTAAGTTTAAGGGTAAAGTTAGGGACCGGTGTGGTGGTGTGGGTAAGTTTAAGGGTAAAGTTAGGGACAGGTGTGGTGGTATGGGTAAGTTTAAGGGTAAAGTTAGGGACAGGTGTGGTGGTATGGGTAAGTTTAAGGGTAAAGTTAGGGACAGGTGTGGTGGTGTGGGTAAGTTTAAGGGTAAAGTTAGGGACCGGTGTGGTGGTGTGGGTAAGTTTAAGGGTAGAGTTAGGGACAGGTGGTGGTGGTGTGGGTAAGTTTAAGGGTAAAGTTAGGGACAGGTGTGGTGGTGTGGGTAAGTTTAAGGGGTAAAGTTAGGGACAGGTGTGGTGGTATGGGTAAGTTTAAGGGTAAAGTTAAAGACAGGTGTGGTGGTATGGGTAAGTTTAAGGGTAGAGTTAGGGACAGGTGTGGTGGTATGGGTAAGTTTAAGGGTAAAGTTAGGGACAGGTGTGGTGGTGTGGGTGAGTTTAAGGGTAAAGTAAGGGACAGGTGTGGTGGTGTGGGTAAGTTTAAGGGTAAAGTTAAGGACAGGTGTGGTGGTGTGGGTGAGTTTAAGGGTAAAGTTAGGGACAGGTGTGGTGGTGTGGGTGAGTTTAAGGGTAAAGTTAGGGACAGGTGTGGTGGTGTGGGTAAGTTTAAGGGTAAAGTTGGGGACAGGTGTGGTGGTGTGGGTAAGTTTAAGGGTAGAGTTAGGGACAGGTGTGGTGGTGTGGGTGAGTTTAAGGGTAAAGTTAAGGACAGGTGTGGTGGTATGGGTAAGTTTAAGGGTAAAGTTAGGGACAGGTGTGGTGGTATGGGTAAGTTTAAGGGTAAAGTTAGGGACAGGTGTGGTGGTGTGGGTAAGTTTAAGGGTAAAGTTAGGGACAGGTGTGGTGGTGTGGGTTAGTTTAAGGGTAACGTTAGGGACAGGTGTGGTGGTGTGGGTAAGTTTAAGGGTAAAGTTAGGGACAGGTGTGGTGGTGTGGGTAAGTTTAAGGGTAGAGTTAGGGACAGGTGTGGTGGTATGGGTAAGTTTAAGAGAAAATTTAGGGACAGGTGTGATGTATGGGTAAGTTTAAGAGTAAAGTTGAGGACAGGTTTGGTGGTATTAAAGTTTAAAGGTAGGGTTAGGTGTAAGGGAAGTGTCAACAGTGTATTTATAAATGTAACTAGAGAAATTAATTACAGAAGTTATTACATGCAGGTATTAGGTTATGTAAGTACAATGTAAAACATGTATATACACAATAAATAATATAAATGTTACTACATAGTACTTAAATTCACTTAATATAAAGTGGGTGAGTTTTTTCCCCCGTTTTAAGCATAAACATCACTAACTGTTTAATTGTTAATTTAAATGTATGCTTAAAATCAAGAAAATGTACTTGCCAAAAAGGGGCAAAGAGTAAATGGTTACACTTTATTTTAAGGGGTCATTGTTACAGAGTAATTATAGATTTAAAAACATTTACTTACTATAGGATTAGGGGAGAATTAGGGTTTGGTTTGAGGGTTGGTAATTATGCATCATTTACTGTTATTACTATGGTAAGTACATGTAACGCAATAAAGGACACATTAAAATAAAATGTTACCGAATAAACTTTAATACAGGAAAAATATGGGAGGGGCTTGGCTCTGTGAGAAGATTCTACAGTCAATCACGATAAACACTGACGTGACGTGAGTGTCTCATTCAGCCGGTGATTGATCTCAGGGAATCTTAATATACCATGACATTTTGCTTATCAAGTAAATAAATCATGTTTACCGGAAAGAAAAGAAAAAACAGATCTGATTGAGCCATCTGGCCAGTGCCATGCTTGTGTATGCTTTTTTGTATGTGTTTGATTCATGTTCAGGACCATTGAATGCATAAAGAAAGCAGGAAGACGTGGAATGACAATGTACTAGTTTCAGAACAATAGTGCAGTACGTTATGCACAGCAGCGTTCAAGCACAAGCTAAAAACAGCATTCGTACACGGAAACACACCAAACTCACACGCAACTTCATTTGTCTTGTTGCTCGCATGGCATTTTAACACGTCCAGTAAGAAACGCTGCTCCTCATAAGGGCTGTTTGTTTTCAGAGAGCAGGTTTGGAGTCACATGACCGCTGTATCCGCACTGCTGGTGGAAGCTCAGCCTCCTGCTGTTGTTCAGGCATCTGTCAGTGTGCGTTCTGTGTGAATGCTTCACATTTCCCCGTGAGCTGGTTTCATGTTCAGCGATTCCTCCACCATCTAAAGCTCTCGTGGAATGCGGTTCGAGTTATGCTGAAGTCCCATTGCGTCTGACACTACTATTACAGAAAACAAATATTAAGATTGTTAGATACTTTCTAATTTCCCCATGTGTGCTTTCTGTTAATTTGAACTACAATTTGTTGGGTCGGAACATTAAACCCCCTGCATCCTTAAAGGGATTGTTCGCCAAAAATTAATGCCCATGATTTACTCCCCTCAGGTCATCCTAGGTGTATATGACATTCTTCTCTCAGACGAATACAATCAGAGTTATATTAAAAAATGTCCTTGCTCTTCCAAGCTTTATAATGGCAGTGAATGGCTGATTAGTTTTTGAAGTCCATAAAAGTGCATCTATCCATCATATAACTGCTCCACACGGCTCCGGGGTTAATAAAGGCCTTCTGAAGCGAAGTGGCGTGCTTATGTAAGAAAAATATACATATTTAAAACTTTACAAACTGTAATCTCTTTACAAACGTGCTTTCAGGAGAGACTGTCACTCTCATACACTGGAATGCCAGTGTCCCGTGAAAGTGTGTCGACAGTTAGCGGAAGTTAGAGATTACAGTTTTTAAAGTTTTAAATATGGATATTTTTCTCACAAACGCATGGATTCACGTCAGAAGGCCTGTATTAACCCCGGAGCCGCGTGGAGCAGTTATATGATGGATATATGCACTTTTATGGACTTTATAACAGAATCAGACATTCACTGCCATTATAAAGCTTGGATTAGCCAGGACATTTTAATATAACTCTGATTGTATTCGTCTGAAAGAAGAATGTCATGCACACCTAGGATGACTTGAGGGGGAGTAAATCATGGGCTAATTTTTTTTGTGTGTTTATTTTGTTACTGAGAGGAAAGCGTGCAGCATATATTTACATATTTAATCTAAACATCGCTCTCAGAAGTGTGGATGGTGTCGGGATGTTTGTTAAAAGTATATAAGCAAAGAACGAAAAAGAACTTCACCGTGAGTATATCGGGGTATTGAAACACTTTGCAGTTCACTTAACGGCCACCGGTGGCGCTAATAGCAAGGGTTTCTGAATTCTACATATAGCCCTTTTAATGAAGTAATGATATTATAACATTTGTTTGTCCAGTATGCCTAACAATGCCCTGTAGTCATGACTATATTCACAATATAAAACAGCCGCTCATATGTCATTGCTTAAGTATTGATTTTTGTCCCATAATCAGATAACATAATGAAATAATGGATATGAAATGAAATCAGGCGATTGTATCTGTGTAACTATTACAATCCAATGTTCTACCATTAGAGGTAGTGAAACCCTATCCTCCCTTTGACTTGATCCATCTGTTGTCTCTGACCTTGGCTTATGACCTTTCCCTGTCTTCACCACCCCCTGTTTTTGTGTGTGTATTCTCGGCCCCTCTGTGAAAAGCTGAGTTAGTGAAGAGCCCTCGATTCTCGTGTCTGATCTCGGCTGTCGTAACGGCGGTCACATCTCCTGCTGAGACTGCAGAGCTCTTTCTGTTTCTCTATCTGCATCTGTTGGTGACTCATTCAGTACATTTAAGAGCTTTGCATTACATTCACAGTTGCATGTTAGTGCAGACAACTGTTAGCAGTTAGGCTTGTGTGTGCAGACCATAGACTGTAAACAAGATGGGCAGTGCGTCTCCACCTCCTTGAACTGTAGAAAAATGAAGACAAATGTCCCAGAAATGGCCGCTGTGATCATGAGCTGGTGATTTTATTTGGAGACAGAGTCTGTGCAGTAGTGGTCGTGAGGTAATGAAAAACTACAAATAACTAACTAAAAACAAACTTATTAGAAAAATGAATACTGGAACAACATCAGCTTGGTAAGAACTAGCTAAATTGACATCATGTCATTTGATTTTTTTTAGGTTAGTTTAGCGCAACCAGCCACCAGGAGGCGATCAAAATATTTTGGCTTCACATTTCAGGATGTGTGCGGCACACATTGTGCAGACCGCAGAGATGATCTTATTATTGGGAGATTTGAGGGTCTGTAGCTCTTTCATTGGAAAAAGCATAACTAACTTGGTTCATGTGTGCCTTGATAAATAAATCACATTACAGCCTTGACGTCATTGAATTTCGTTTAGAGTTCTGCGATCACCGCTTGCGGATACCATAGAATTGAATGAGAAGTGCCGTAAAACTGAATCACAATCGCCTGTGACTTCTCTTATGAAACAGCACTTTTTCGGTGTGAACTCTAAAAATAGATCAATCCAAATTAATGTTAAGAGCAAACCAAGCGGCAACCTCCCTCGATTTCTCTTGAAACCAATCCGGAAGTGACTTAAACTGCAGTTCACCGACTGGCCACTAGAGCTCAGGCTCAAGAAGAGAGCAGAATCTCATTGAGCTCATGTTAAAATGCCCAACTTTACAGCAGAAAAAACATGTTTACAGCCTGGGACAAATTCTAGTTTTGGTCTAAATGGCTAATTTTGCCCTTCATGACAACTGTGAGGGGGGTGAATTATTGGTATCACTTTACAATAAGGTTGTATTAGTTAATGCATTAGTTAACATTAACTAATAATGAACTGCACTTATAAAGCATTTATTAATCTTTGTTAATGTTAATTTCAACATTTACTAATGCATTAATAAAATCTTGTTAACATTAGTTAATGCACTGTGAACTAACATGAACAGCAGTATTTTTATCAACTAACGTTAACAAAGATTAACTAATGCTGAACAGAGGTGTTGTTCATAGTTAGTTTATGTTAACTAATGTGTTAACTAATGTGTTAACTAATGTTAACAAATACAACCTTATTGTAAAGTGTTACCGAATTATTTTACAACTCATTCGTTTACATTATATAAAGCCTTACAGTTCTGCATAATTAAGGGCGTGGCCACTTTGAGTGACAGTTGGATAGCCATTTATCCGCTGTCTGTTAGTCATCGTGTCACCAAAGCTCCGCCCACGTCCCGCCTCTTTGCCCATTTTCTGTTAACCGGGGGTGACACGCGGTGACGTGTTGCTAAGATGGCAACGGCCAGCTCGACCCTACTTTACGCTTCAAAACTGCTCTGCAGAATCCTGTGGGTGACGTCACGGACACTACGTCCATATTTTTATACAGTCTATGGAGCAAACATGCTGAGGATAGTCGATGGGCTGTCGATTCATTAAATGATCAGCCATTTCCTCACTAAAGCTGTTTATTCAGCATAGTGAAGCCTCTCCTCCGTTGGCATTTTTTCGGCTAAGGTTGCTGGCTTGCCTTCACGTGGCTTTGCAGATAGTAATAAGCTTTTAGGCCCTGTTTACACTTGGTATTAAAGTCCCACTGAAGTGCTTTGAAACGCGCAGCATTATTCAATGTGTTGATGTCATTTCCCCTGAAACGGCTCCAGCTGTTAGCAGCTCCTCCCCTTTTTTGAAACAGCCAATAGCCTTTCGCTAATACCAAAGTTTGACTAGAGCTTTTCTGTTTGGTAAAGCCAGTTTCCTCCTAATCTCTAATCATTTATCATCATAATCTCCTCCATATCGCTTTGAAATACAGCGGATTCTAGAGAGCATTTGATTGGACAGAAGATGTGATGAGAAGGTGAAGTCTGAGATGATGTCATCAAAATCTGCGATCCATTTTAACGGAAGTGAGAGCCTGTAAGTTTTAAATGCTTATATCTCCTTAATGCTAATTTTGTCATTGTTTTGGAAGATACCATCTTAAAGCCTAACCTACCTAACCTTAAAGCTAACATAGTCATACTAAAAGCTAAATAACTTCAATTTTGATTTCATGGGTCTTTTAAAGGAACACTCCCCTTTTTTTTTAATTATTATTATTATTTATTTATTTTTTTTTAATCCCCATTTTTCCAACTCTCCTAGAGTTAAACAGTTGAGTTTTACCGTTTTCGAATCCATTCAGCCTCTCTCCGGGGTCTGGCGGTAGCACTTTTAGCATAGCTTAGCATAGATCGCTCAAAAATGACCAAAGAGTTTTGATATTTTTCCTATTTAAAACTTGACTCTTCTGTATAGTTACATCGTGTAAAATTAAAAGTTGCGCTTTTCTAGACCGATATGGCTAGGAACTATACTCTCATTCCTGCCTAATAATCAAGGAACTTTGCTGCCGTACCATGGGTGCAGCGGCGCAATGATATTACACAGTGCCTGAAAATAGTCCCCAGCACGCTCCCTGTGCAAGCAGGTTGTCGCGTTAGTTATGTTGATGGAAACAAACTTCTGTCTTTTCACTGGTAAGAAGCCATTCACACATCAGTACCAAGAACTAGTTAGATTCACTCACACTAGCTGTTCGTAAGTCTGATTGCTTGCAGGAAGAAACTGGATGTTCTGTCCTGAAAGCTTCTCAGCCTCTTCCCAGATGGGAGGGGCTTGAAGCAGATGTGGGAAGGGTGAGATGAGTCCTTCATGATGGAGGTTGCCCTCCTCACACACCTAGTGTTATAAAGATCTTCAATGGCAGGAAATCTAGCCCCAATGATATGCTGTACTGTCTTCTCTACTCGCTGTTGGGCTTTCCTGTCAGATGCTGAGCAGTTTCCATACCAGACGGCGATACAGCTGGTTAGTACATTCGCAATGCGATAGTCACTTCTGTATTTTATTTGCATGTAAAAAAATTAATTTACTAGAGGTGTAAAAACTGTTTTAGCTGCAGTGAGTTTGTGCATTGTCTATGCTAAACGACTTTAAAAAGAGGTGGTGCTTTTCAGGGTAATTGATGTTTCATGTGCTTTAAACACTGATATTCTGGCCATAGATGAAAAGATGTGAAAATGTGAACATGTCTTGAATGTTTTTGGAAAAGCTGACCCAAGGTGCCGTCTGCACCTGTTTTCCAAAGCAAAGCCTCCTCCGTTTGCACACCCCTCATCTGTATTCCAGTCATTTGTGAAATCTGGAGTGGTTTGTCTTGGGCTGTTTTGAGAGCTCGGTCAGCGGCTTCTGAAAAAGCAGTGTCGATTTTAGCCTTTCCTCATCCCTCTTAAACCCCTCTCAGCGCTGCCACTCTGCCAAGGTGCATTCCAGCACGCTATCTGCTATTTAGTTTGACTAATGTGGGAAATACTGGAATTGTTTAAATCAACATGGGGGAATTCATTATGAATTAATTGCACTTACTTATAGCGTGGTTTATTGGTGCATGTTGTCTGTGTTTGTTTTCGCACCTGAATAAGAAATTATGCAAATCAGGTAATGATTCAAATGCCCAGTGTGTGTGCGTGTGTGTGCGTGTGTGTGTGTGTGTGTGTGTGTGTGTGTGTGTGTGTGTGTGTGTGTGTGTGTGGACTGGTAGTCTCTACGGTATGGGGACAAAATGTCCCCACAAAGATGGCAATATCCAAAATCCTTGTCCTTGTGGGGACATTTTTTGGTCCCCATGAGGAAAACATCTTATAAATCACACTAATTGATGTTTTTTTGAAAATGTAAAAATGCAGAATGTTTCCTGTGATGGGTAGATTTAGGGGCAGGGGCAGTGTAGGGGGATAGAAAATACGGTTTGTACATGTTGTCTGTACAAACCGTTATATAAGAGCACCACCTCTTTATAAAATGCATTACGCCTATGGAATGTTCCCATAATACATGGAAACACAACATGTCCACAATGTAAATGTTTTTTTTTATGTAAAAATTCTAAATGATCAGGCATAACATTATGACTGACAGGTGAGGTGAATAACGCTGATTATCTCTTCATCACGGCTCCTGTTAGTGCGTGGGATATATTAGGCAGCAAGTGAACATTTTGTCCTCAAAGTTGATGTGTTAGAAGCAGGAAAAATGGGCAAGCGTAAGGATTTGAGCGAGTTTGACAAGCGCCAAATTGTGATGGCTAGACTGGGTCAGAGCATCTCCAAAACTGCAGCTCTTGTGGGGTGTTCCCGGTCTGCAGTGGTCAGGATCTATCAAAAGTGCTCCAAGGAAGGAACAGTGGAGAACCGGCCACAGGGTCATGGGCGGCCAAGGCTCATTGATGCACGTGGGGAGCGAAGGCTGGCCCGTGTGGTCTGATCAAACAGACGAGGTACTGGAGCTCAAATTGCTCAAGAAGTTAATGCTGGTTCTGATAGAAAGGTGTCAGAATACACAGTGCATCGCAGTTTGTTGCGTATGGGGCGGCACAGCCGCTGACCAGTCAGGGTGCCCATGCTGACTCCTGACCCCGCCGAAAGCACCAACAGTGGCACGTGAGCATCAGAACTGGACCACGGAGCAATGGAAAAAGGTGGCCTGGTCTGATGAATCACGTTTTCTTTAACATCACGTGGATGGCCAGGTGTGTGTGTGTCGCTTACCTGGGGAACACATGGCCCCAGGATGCACTATGGGAAGAAGGCGAGCCGGCGGAGGCAGTGTGATGCTTTGGGCAATGTTCTGCTGGGAAACCTTGGGTCCTGCCATCCATGTGGATGTTACTTTGACACGTACCTCCTACCTAAGCATTGTTGCAGAATGTACAGCCTTTCATGGAAACGGTATTCCCTGGTGGCTGTGGCTCTTTCAGCAGGATAATGGGCCTGACACAAAGCACAAATGGTTCATGAATGGTTTGAGGAGCACAACAACGAGTTTGAGGTGTTGACTTGGCCTCCAAATTCCCCAGATCTCAATCCAGTCGAGCATCTGTGGGATGTGCTGAACAAACAAGTCCGATCCATGGAGGCCCCACCTCGCAACTTACAGGACTTAAAGGATCTGCTGCTAACATCTTGTGGCAGATACCACAGCACACCTTCAGGGATTTAGTGGAGTCCATGCCTCGACGGGTTAGGGCTGTTTTGGCAGCAAAAGGGGGACCAACACAATATTCAATCAATTATTTATACCTGATCTGTATATATGGATGATATATATATATATATATGGTATATATATGGTATATATATGGTATATATATGGTATATATATATATATATATATATATATATATATATATACATTTTCATAATGTAGTTTTTTTGTGAAGTTGCATTTAAAATCCAACCAGATCAAAATATTGCAGATTCATGTGCATGGTGCTTCTTGATGGTGGCGATGTGCGACCTGTGCGATGTTGTCCCACCACAGTCCGTAGCGCAGTTCTCTGGTGCAGCTGCACTGTGTGTGTGTGTGTGTGTGTGTGTGTGTGTGTGTGTGTGTGTGTGTGTGTGTGTGTGTGTGTGTGTGTGTGTCTGTGTCTGTGTCTGTGTCTGTGTCTGTGTGTGTGAGATGAGTAATGAGTGGAATCAGTTGCCGGCCTGTACTGAGACTCTGTTCTCTTCCACCTCCCTCCGTCTCTCTGTCTCTGTCATCAGAGACGCGCTGTTGTTTAGGATGCTGCTCAGTTTGCTCCTTCACTACCTGCCGTGACTCTCAGTAGATGATAAATCTGTACACTGCCTCTTGTGCCAGACTTCAAACCTCTCGTACTCGCACCTGTGCCACAGTGCCAGCATTTCATGCCCGACGGCCACTCCTGCTGGGCAAGCATGCGGGAAAAGGGTGAAAAAAACAACAGAGAGACAACATGCCCACTCCCGGGAAACTACAGCCACCCTTCTTACCGCACGGCCTGTTGCCATAGCAACCATCTGTCTTCTCCGTAGCACAGGAATGCAAGGATGACAGGACAGAGGGGGAGGAGGAGGAGGACAAGGAAGTGCTTTATGCTTTCTTCTCCCATCTGCATGCCTATGTGGGTCATTTCAGCGAAACGCCACTGCGTGCGTTGAATGATCACGCATTTGATCATTTCATCTCTGGATCAGTTCACATGATTCACTCTGAGGTACAAATACCATCACAAGCACCAGTAGTTCTCAATATTTACATAATCATATCCTCCTCATTTCATAATTGTTTTGTTTTTTTGCTTCATCGGAATAGTACGAAACTTGATGAAAGTTTTGGCACTTGCTGTGTGAACAAAAAAATAGTAGTCACGCTTGTATTGTTTACGGTCAAAAATGAGCGCAATGGAAACAAAGGGAGACAAATTTCCTCTAGTGGAAACGTTTGGTACTGCGCACAAACTAAATCTGACTGAAAGCTCCTTTTTTGAGATATCAAATTTGGAGCACAGCTTGATTTTTTTGTCTCCCCTACAGTTTTAGAGTAAACCGCTGAGGAAAAAAGAAGAAAATTGAAAATTTGATTGCTATGCATTTTTTCATAACCTTTTTTCAAGTTCACTTTTTTAAACTTGTTTTTCACTTTGGCAATAATCTGCCAAGTGTCTTCTTTAAAAAGAGTATTTTCTCCAAAGCACTGAAGATTTATAACAGTTTAAGTTGTACAATATAATTTTCAGGTCCATGCTCAAAAAGTGAATAAATGGATTATAACTACTGCATAAATATAATTTTGCAACATAAAATCCCCTAAAAATACAAAATTATCAAACTAAAATATAGTACAATAATTTCATGGAAATAAAAAAGAATCTGTAATTTTTTTATCGACACACAAAGAGTACAGGGTTAAAAGACATTTAGTTCAATTTAAAAACACAGTAAAAACTGTTATATTGTGAAATATTATTGCAATTTAAAATAACTTTTCTATGCTAATATAATTTAAAGTGTAATTTATTCCTGTGCTCAAAGCTGAATTTATCATCATTACTCCAGTCTTCAGTGTCACATGATCCTTCACAAATCATTCTCATATGATGATTAGCTGCTCAAGAAACATTTATGATAATCTATGTTGAAAACAGTTGTTCTGCTTTATATTTTTATGTAAATCATGATATATTTGATTAGGATTCTTTGCATAGAACGTTCAAAATAACAGCATTCATTGCAATATGCATGAGAAATGTCCCTTTTGATAAATGTAATATGTCCTTGCTGAATAAAAGTATTATAGTATTAGTATAAAAGACCTAAAATATATAAAATGTAAAATATTACAATATACTATGTTTAAAAAAGCTTGTGCGAATAAATGTTGATTTTATTACTTAACACAGATTGTTAAATATCATCCTTTCTTCTGTTCCTTTACAGACAGTAACAGTAATGAAAACGTCCCTTGATTATTTTTAATTTTACTGTATTTTATTTCTTGAATGAAACATTTTTAATCTCTTTGGGAACAAAGGCTGTTTGCTAGAAGTTGTGGTTCCTCTTAATGAAACGAATCACCCTTTTAAGCCTTTTTATACTTAAATAGGGAGATGCATTTTGAATATAAAATATCAAGATGCATTTTATCTATATCCGTCAGCCCTAACTAGAAGTTTCTTAGATGTTCCATATGCATTTTAGTACGTCACAAAGCTCCAGTACACGATGTGTGTCCTATAGATAGCAGCTCCGCAGTGTATTTGAGGTAGGCGCGTGGGTGCTGTGACTGTCTATGTATAGACGCATTTCCAGCACTGACATTCTCGCTGAAACCTGCACACAAACACAAACATACACTAAAATCTACCCAGACACACACACAAATGCTCAGTTTTATATAACCAATAAAATCCAGAGACTCAGGCACCGCAGTGTGCTTATTTCAACATCTTTCCTGGAACGAAATGGAAAGGAATGTGAGAATACTTTCAGATTGGAGTCATTATGAGATTGATGACATCAGCATTGCCTGTCGGTCAGGTCTGACCTGTCCATTACGAGGCCCTCAAATGCAGCCTATATTTAAATTGGGCTCTGTGTTATCAGTCAAAGGACGACTGGCATTGTTGCTGGATCACGCATGCATGCAGGTTCACTCGTGGGAAAAAGTAAGAGCAAGTTGTGCTTCGGAAACCAGTGGCTGCCTTCCCAGATCGGTGTTTTTCGAGATCACAGAATGTGTCTATGATATCTTGATGTTTTGGAGTGTTAATATGACAGGCCCGTGTGGAGGGTGTGTCTGCGAGACAAGTTGAGACGCCTGTTTGATGTTGACACTGACGGTCAGTTGTTCAGCTTTGTGAGATTGCATCAGATCATGCACATGCGTTAGTGCCAGAGGCTCATTGAGTAAAGCCGTTTGTCTGGTTTATCTGTTGCTGTTGTTGTTCTGCAGGATGGGGAATTTCACTCTCACGGTGTGTAAGAACTAGTTGAAAAAGAATCAAAATGATATATAATATGTAAACGCAGTGGCAGTTCACCTATTTATATTTTTATCCTGGTATTTGAGAGCTCTCCTAGATTGCAATGGGATTAAATAAGGAACAACTGGAGGTTAGTTTTGCCAAAAGTTACCCATGTTTGCAATCAAAACTCCTAAAAATAAAGGTTCTGAAAGGGATTTTTCATAGAACCATTTTTTCTTAGTGCAAAGAATATTTAGAATATCTGAAGAAATTTTATAATTTAAAAAGGACTTTTTGAATGGAACGATTCCGTGGATGTTAAAGGTCCGTCATGGAACCAAAAGTTTCTTCTAAGGTTCTTTACGAAACTCTCAATGCCATTAAAGAACCTTTATTTTTAAGAGTGTATTTCACTGCGAACTCAAAAGCTTCTCATTAAATTATAACAAAAACAGATTAAATGATCTATGATTTCACATTCATTTCATAGCTCCATTCTTACTGGATTTCAGTAGTTGTAGAATTTTCTGTTCATTTTCATTTAATTTCATTTACCCACTGAGAAAAAGTTGAAACATAACTTTCCCTGAGCTATAGAGCAACCTCTGAGCATGACAGCTGTCCTCTGATTAGCTTTGTTATTTTATGATCTTTATTCAATGCTATATTGTTTTCTGGGGTAGGACAGTTCAACAGCTGAATGCCTCACTGAAGACTCATTATAAACACGCCCCATGTACACACACACACACACACACACACACACACACACACACACACACACACACACACACACACACACACACACAGACACACACTGTCCCTCCCAGTCATGCTGCTCTGGTTGTGTGTTCACCTACTCTTACGTTCACTGTCTGTTGGACGCGCCACACGCAGGATTAATGTGTGATGTTTTGAAGGAATGGCATGCCAGGGAACAGGTTGTTTTTTTGTTCATTTACGCTCTTTCTCATCCTCCTCTTCCTCTCGTCTCTCTCTGTCAGTTGTAGTTTCTCAGATATTTCTTTGACTCAGCGGTTAAGAAACTCCTTTCTCTGTTTTCATCGAGTTAGCTTGACTATGCTTGGCTCAGGCCAGAGCTTCTCAACGGATCTTTAAAGGT